>BQNB010055333.1:0-35134 GCA_026074375.1 Tanacetum coccineum
CTTTCAACTCTTTATTGTTTGCATTAAAGATTGTACAATGTGCATCAATCTTTGTATTACTTAATTTTTTGAATTGAATGAAGAAAAAGATACTAATTTGCTTTATATGTAGTATAGATAAAAGAATTACACTTAAATTAGGGTTTGGGGTTTCTTGGATGGTTTTCGAAAAATAGGAAAAGTGTTAAAGGAGATTATTATCCGGGATAATTTATAACCTTCTTTCTTTTCTGAAATATTATTGGGTCGGGCTTACATTTTTTTATTGGGCCTACATTTTCCTATTGGACCTACATAAAGAGAATTAATTATCTGTTTGGTAGCAAAAGTTAAGGAAATAAAGACGAATTTAGAATTGGTTAAAAATATTCAACATCAAAATCAAGGTCAAATGTTGTAGATTTGGAGTTTGAATATTGATATTTTTATTCAATTATTCTAACAAATCAATAAAGTAAAATAGTCCTAAAGAAATATTCATTCAAACTTTGAGCAATAACAAAAAAAGAAAACAAAGAAATTACATTCTTTGTTTTTGGTAGTGAGAAATTCAAAGAAATTAAAATGAATTTGTTACCAAATTCTGATAAATTTAATTCTTTAGTAGAAAAAAAGAACAAAAAAATACAAGTTGATCTACCTTGCATTTAGAAGATTATTTATATTGGTTTTTTGTCCCGCAATAACTAAACTCGTGTTGAATTATAAACCAATGTAAAAAAATTAATAATAATCAAAAAAATGTCCTATACAAAATGTTTAAATAAAATAAATAAGTGGTGGCCCTTTTAAGTCATTAAAAGGGTTTGTAGAAAAAGTTTGGGTCTATGTGAAGCTTCAACCATATAGACATACTAAGTCAGGGAAGTAAAGTATCACAAGCTAACGGCAAAGTATTATGACCCTTTCCGAGTCATTAAGAAGGTTGGAAGAGTAGCCTACAAGTTGCAGTTACTATAAAATGCTCATATCCATCTTGTTTTTCATGTGTCCCATCTTAAGTACAGTCTGCAAGAACCATGAAGATTACCAGAAGTCAACAGTGAAGGTTTAATTGCAGTAGAACCCTTTTACCATCTTGGACAAGAAGCTAGCAAGGAAAGGAAATGGTGCAGTGGTGTATGTGCTAGTACATTGGACTAATTGTGAAGTTGCAGTTGCAACTTGGGAGCCTTATGATGAGATTGCAACAAGGTTCCCTAGTGCTTGGGCTGATTGCTTGTGGTCAAGCAATAATTGAAGAAGGAAGTATTGATATGTATCAATATAGAAGTCAAGAAAAGTCAACAGAAAAAGTCAAAATCTCCCAAACCAACCCACAACAGCTTTTACTACCTTTTTCATTTGTAAATATTTTGTATAAATGCCGATTAGATTGTAACTTTCATTTTCAGTTTATGATTTGTAATCCTTTCTCTTTGTAACAAACCTTCAATAATCCAATAATAAATCCCATTTCATCTAATTTGAGATTCTTTTCTAATTTCTTGAATTTCCTATTATTTGGAATTACATATTTATTTATTGTTTGATTTCTAGCAGTATATAACATTGACAAACTTCAGTCTTACAAAACTAGAGTCGCGCTCGATTTTGTGGTGAGAAGTTCCTCTGATACACTTAAGCTAGGTTATCGTTGTAATATTATATATCTATCATCTAAGCTTGTAGTCATACAACCTTTCACTCCAAATGCTTATGAACAACCAAAGGGTTCAAAGTACACACCTTATAAACATCATAGTTACATATCTCACGGCTTTAAATTCGCATAATGAGGTCTTTTTTTTACTATGCAGATGGAATGCCGCCCCCATTGTTCATGGCAAAAGTCGCATAAAATCATGGGTGATTTCTTTGACATAAATCAATCAGATCGTTGCTTATCCTTTTATAGAAAGCAATTACAATATTTGGTAAATGAGAGTCAAATATAGGTTCAAATAGTGTTTGAAATAAAATGATTAAAGAATTGAAGATATACAACATCTGACAATATATGAAGTCTATCTTTAGCAAATTTGCCAAAAGATATAATAAAAATAAATTGACGCAAGATACATGTAATTCATTATTCAAATTCTCTTGAGATTATCCTGGAAAAGCAATGAAGTCTATCTTCTTGTACCACCGTTACATCCACATTTGTGAGATCACTCCATAGCAAGGAAATTTCTTCATCACAAATCACTTTTAGTGAAAGTAAATCATGAAGTGATATTGGCAGCTGGTCATGGATCAGTCCCGTGCAACCACTCTTGTCGATTGTTTTTAGACTACCCAATGCACCTATATTCTATAACAACTTACACAGACTCAAACAGTGAGATAGATCTATAGTTCTTAGTTCTGGAGGTTTCCTAATGATTCAGGTATTTCTGTGAGCTTTGAGCATGACACAAGCCATAAGACTTCCAAATTTACCAGGCTTCCGAATCCCTCGGTGAGTGAAGTCAGCTCGTGGCAATTAGTGACACTGAGTTTCTTAAGGCAAATATGTTGCACAACATAGAAGGAAATGTAGTTAAATGTAACAACCCGCAATTTTCATCACTGTAATTTCCACTTATATTATATTAAATACTACTTTTTCACGGGAAATTTTATTCTTTATTCCATTATGTAACATAGTTTACATTTCTAAAGTAAACGAGCTCACGCAACTACCTATGCCAATTCTATCTACGTTTATATCAAGTAAACCTCTTAATATGTCAAGTCAATATTCTAATATCCTCTATACCATGTACGTTATCTATTTAACGTAGTTTTCATGACATTATTACTAAATGAGCATTATTCGTTAACGTTTATATCAAAACCCTAACTATATGTAATAATTACGTACAAAATAAATGTACAAGTTTCCAAGGCATGTTTACAAGTAATCAATGCATAAAATTTGAAATATAATTTCCTTCCAAGTTAATGTATAAGTCCCTCATGCTCAATGTACAATCTAATGATGCACGAATTCAAATAAGCTCATTTTCCCTCCTTTTTCCTTCTAGATTTCGTACAAGCTCTTAGGCATAAGTTACAAACACATAATGCTCAACATATAAACCCTAAACTATCCTAAACCCTAACCCTAACTCGAATTAAACCATAAAACCTAACCCGAAAACCCTAATATGACCCGAAACACCCTAAACCACTTTTAAATCAAGCAAGCACCTCAAGCACCTTAAGCTAGCACCCTACCATCACCTTGACATCATCATTACCCACCTCCTTGCCTCCTTGCTTGCTACAACACTTGGTCACCAAGCAAACACCACCTCGTCACCTTTCTTGCAACCCGCACCCTTCACCACCACTCCACACCTTTCATAGCTAGTTTCTAGCTCTTCATACTCACCCCTAGCAGCCCTTAGTCACTACTCTACAGCCCTTAAACCCCACTCCAAGTTTACTTGGTGCCTACTCATGAAAACTTGGTCCCTAAGTCATTTCTACCACTATATATACACGCATACATTCATACACTTTCAAATCACCATTCAAGCTTCAAACCACCTCTAAATCATGTTCTAGCAGAAGTAAGGAAGCCAAGGAAGAAGTTTAGATCAGATTAGAAGCCAAGAAAACAAGAGAAGGAAGGTCTTTGATTCATTTTCAAGGTGTTCGACCCATAATAAGCTCATTCGACCTATATAAGCTCAAGTAAGCTCAATAACTTGTTCAATAAACTCATGATCTGTTTTAGATCTTTAATAAGCTTTCCTAAGATCATATACAAGCTCTTGTTAAAAGCCTTGAACCACAAACCATACGGTTTGGTTTTTCCTAAAACCAAATGCACCTTAAAACCCTAAATCTTATTTTTCATAAACTCAATAAGCTATAAGCCATAAGCTATCATTATAAGCTATTTCTATAAGCCTTTTAATCATTCTTATAAGCATTAAAACTAATCTTAAAAGCTTAAACCTATCAGGTTAATTATTTTAAACCAAACGTGCCTATTTTATGATTTTAAGTTCATAAGCTCTTTTGATAAGTTATAAGCTCGTAAAACTTATTCATTCTAACTTACTTTAGCTTATTATAATAAGCTGTAACCTGCAAATTACTTTCTGTATTGAAAAATATCAAAATTAGGAATTTTGGACTTAAATTGCAAATATTTTCATGCACAAGGGTATATATTGTAAATTTCTGAAATTTTATAGTTTTGAGCCAAAAATGTCATTATCCTAAAGTTATAAATACAAGGGGCTGTTTTGCTAAGTTTTAAAGTCAAAGATTTAATATATATATATATATATATATATATATATATATATATATAAATAACAATCTCTTCAATATAAATCTAAATATAATATATAATATCAAAACACTTTATATATATAAGGATTAAACTCATAAAATAAAAAAATCCCCCCAAGGGTATAACCTGTATTTTTGTATCCTTAAAAATATACCACTGTAATATTTTTTGTATAAATATAAAACATATAACTAAATATTATAAGACTATTATTTTATTAAAACTGACATATTTGTCGTTAATAATCATCTATCTACGCCTTATAAAACAAATACACATAAATTAACGTAACTTATCATCGACTAGCTTTTAAAGAAACTTAAAAATATTTATCGTATCACGTTACTAGCGAATTTCATGTGAGGGGTTTCATTGAGTATACGTTTTGATGATATTGCTGGATTAGATTTAAAGTCCCTAGCCCTCAACGTTTACTGCATATACCTCTTGAATATGCTAGCCTCGAACAGTGATACAATATATCCATCACTTAATAAATCAAAGTAAGATTGTCGATAAACTTTTAAAGTTTTTAAAACATAAACAATCACATTAAGACTTGACATATTACCATCAGGTTACGTGACAAGGCCGTTACTTTTATTTCATATACTTTTGCCATCAATCAGATTTCCCTGTTAAGGTGAGTTCGTAGCCTCGCTTTTAAATCTTTTGAATACTTTATAAACCCGCGAGGGGGATACATGCTTAAACCATGAATGCAAGTGTTTTTCCAACTGTATGCTATCCAGATATATTATTGCCTAAGTACCTTCCAGTGCCACTATTTCCATATCATGAACCATTAATTACTTGCGAGTAAACGCAAATATTGTGGATAGATCTATTGGGGGTGACGACTCCCGTTGGTATACCCGTTCATGGGGTAACCAAACGCACTATATTTGACTTAATGGGTAACCTTGGCAAGTTACCTTTCCACGGGGACATTTGTTCCTCAACCAATGTCACTACGGTGATTTCCATGTTAACGTATTGATATCATGAGCTTAGGGCAATAATACTGTTTTTCATGATAATTGTATGTGTTGCAATTATTACCACTTATGATAACTTGTATTCGATTATTACTATGATAATTGTAAATGCAATTACAATTATTACTATTTATGGGTGTATAACAACGTAATCCACTGTCTATGATAACTTGTATTCAACTATTTATCATAAACCTATGAATTTCACTTAACTTTTGTGTTGACCCTTTTAGCATGTTTATCTCAGGTAATTGAGCAACCTATGGCACGGAGTGGCATTGGACTTGAGGACGTCCAAACTTGTTATCATTTAAACTTTAGGTTTTCATATAGATTTTGGGACCTCTATTTTTGTAAAACTCTGATTATATTGAATGATAACTAAATTTTTTAAAACGTCTCTTTATGAGTCGTTTTCTATGATTATGTCTGTTGATCCATGAAGTAATACCTCAGATTAGCTTCCGCTGCTATATGTCAAAAATGGGGGTGTTATAGATTGGTATCAGAGCTCATGGTTATAGAGAACAAGGGTAAAACCTAAACTCTAACTACTTTTTCTATCCAAAAAATTCCTCCGTGCCACTGCAAATTCCAGAATAGTATGTGTAAGAAATTTCCATGACAGATAATACACTACTATTATATTATATATAAATAACTTATGTTATTTCCACTGGGTTGTTATATAGTCATGTCTTTTCTTTTCCCTCCATCCTATTATTATCCTATCTGATTCTGATGTTGAGGATACTTTTTCCTATACACACTCTCCTGACTATATCCCGGCTTCACCGGACTATTTCCCAGCCTCATTGGGAAACACCTCTCCTAACTTTTCAGATGATTTAACTGAGGATCTTTTAGCCTCACTAGCCCTCTCATCTTTTTATGATGACCCATATATGAAGGTCATGCAAGCATATGATGCTACTGATAACGAATTACCTATTCCACCACAAGCTCCTATTGCTCCACTGACTATTTTGCCTCCATCTCGAGTGTTATCACTATCACCAATGTTTGATTTCTCGACATTTCTTTCCTCCCGAGAAGATTTCACCACCTAAAGACGCAAAGACACCTGTTGAATCACCCATTCCAATATCTCCATCTTCATCAGTAGGATATTCATTACCGTTTAGGTCAACTACACCACCACCAGACTATCCCTTTGATAAGTCTATTTTAGATAACTCATTATGGATCATACCGCAACCACTAGGAAGTGAACCAGTCCCTGAGAAACCTAATGAGTCAGATGCTTATTAGAGTGTTAATCTCTGGAAGTCTTAGATTCGTCAAACCGTCATGTTCGACCAACGCCTATTGATAAATATAGTAATGAGAGTTTGATACATAATATAGGATACATTGAACGTTTTAAAAAGCGGGCTTGAGCCCAATAAATAAACGAATCCAATATAAATATTCGACTATACTATCTCGAAAGTTTGGAGGGAAAGACACCGAACGCTCAAGCTAGAACGAAACTCCTCAAACAAAGCTGAATATGTCCGCAAACTGAACAAAATGAATATCAATCTCTGTATATTTCGTACGTTTATACTGAACAATATTAGACGACAAATAAACATCATTGACATTATTACAGTAAACAAGCATAGTGAAAGACAAAAGTGTATGCAGTTCACGTAATAAATTTCACAACCAACATGTCTCTTTAACAGCATTGGCAACACCTAATAATTAGGTTTTAGTGAAATCTAATCAGTTTAAAATCTGATTGAATGTGTGTGGAAAAGTATACAAAGATCAAGATTTACACAACTATTTAATTCAACCAACGTCCCATTTTATTCTTTTAATCACAACATCATACTACTGCTTCAGATGCAGTAACTGGTTTTGAGTTCAGTACAAATACAAAGAAAGAAAGATCCAAACTAAACAACAACTCTAAATCTTTCACACAGATTGTGAAAGATTAACAATGAAGACTTGAGAGAAAAATGATAACTGAAAACAATAAGAAAACGATTAACCCTAATCTACACCCTGAGCCAGTATATATAGCCTTCATAATATCCTCACAGCTACAACAGACCTTCATCTTCTAACTATTACACCTCCAGTCCCTGCAATATCAAATACACATATACTAGGAAATATAAAAGTTATAAGATGTTACCTTTTCAGCCCCTCTGATAGCATACTCCCCCCCCCCCCCCCCCCCCCCCCCCCCCCCCTCCCCCCCCCCCCCCCCTCCCCCCCCCTCCCCACCCCCCCCCCCCCCCCCCCCTACCCCTAACCCCCCCCCCCCCCCCCCCCCCACCCCCCCCCCACCCCCCCCCCCCCTCCCTCCACCCCCCCCCCCCTCCCCCCCCCCCCCCACCCCCCCCCCCCCCCCCCCCCCCCCCCGCCTCCCCCCCCGTGTCCCCCCCCCCCCCCCCCCCCCCCCCCCCTCCCCCCCCCTCCTCCAAATAACATAGCTTGTTTATTCATTTTAACATTCCCCTATAAACTAGCTCTTGTACATGTCATACAACCCCAACTTATCACAAAACTTATTGTGATCCTGCACAGTTAAACCCTTAGTAAAAATGTCAGCCACATTATCAACTGATTTAACTTTTAGAGTTTTAACCACACCAGCTGAGACTTTTTCTCTTAAGAAAAGCAACTCAATCTCAAAGTGTTTAGTTTTCTCATGGAAAACTGGATTTGCTGCAATCTGAATTGCAAAACTATTGTCACAATGAATAGGAACAGGGAGAGATATCTGAACATTTAATTCAGTCAAAATCTTGTGAATCCAAATCACTTCACAAGTAACAGTATTCATTGCTTTGTACTCTGCCTCAGCAGAAGACTTAGCAAGCATTGACTGCTTCTTACTTTTCCATGATACAAGATTTTTTACCCAGAAACACTGAATAACCAGTCACTAATCTTCTGGTAACCTTACACTTGGACCAGTCAGAATCAACAAACACACTTAGGTTCAAATCATTACTTTTCACAAAAGAAATACCCTTGCCAGGGGAATTCGTTAAGTATCTCAAAACTCTAAAGGCAATCTTTAGATGAGATTGTAAAGGAGCATGCATAATCTGACTCAAAACATGCACAACATAACTAATATCAGGCCTTGTATGAGTAAGATAAATCAGTTTTCCTACAAGCTTTTGATAATTATTAATGCTGTTAAGAGGATTATAAATAACAACTTTACCAGACTTTGTAGTACTATCCTTATATTCAATAGGAGTACCACAAGGTCTACATGCTAGGAAGTGTCATCACGATCCAGGTTTTATTCTCCTCTAACGTTGTAATTTCTTTGGCTATGGCATTTCTGCAATTTTCGTCTCGTACAACCTCGTTGTAACTTTGAGGCTCTATTGTGGTTGTAATTGCCGCCAAGAAATGCTTATGATTCTGATCAAACGTTATGTAATTTGCTAAGGGATATATTGTACCTCATGAAGATGATTGTTGTAGTGACTGTGGGGGGTGATTGTTGTTGTGATCATCTTCTTGAGAGTCAACCTGAGTGGAAGAGTTAATTATTAATTTGGATACACATCCATCCTTTGCCTTAGTAGGAGTAAATAATATAATCTTTGAGACATGTAGAAGGTTTTGTTTTGGATTTGCCTCTAATTTCAACTACTAGTCTCAATTTAGGTTTTTAGGTTTTCTCCATTAAACAACAACCATGAATACCGATTTCTCGTTTAAAGTATTAGAGCCACCAACCGAAGTAACCGAGAGTACATCCGGATATATTACACACCCGAGATTTTTTTCAAGTTACCCGAATTTGATACTTGTATCTTCAAACGTGCTGGATTTCGTGCTGGATGGGGTTAGTGGTGCAGTGTTGAACCTTATATGTTCGATGAGGTATTTTTGTTTTCTATATATATTTTTTTGCTAGCTTTCAAAGATAATAAGATAAAGTAATTACGGATTAAAGTCAAAATAATAATGGCAATGTTTCTTGGCAGATGCTTTCATGGTGTGTAGTTTTGTGTTACAGGTTGTACGACGGTGTTGAATTTGTTCGTGTACTTCGTTCTGAGTCACTAATAAGAAGAGACAAAATCATAGTAGTATATTTAAGAGCTAGAATATCGGTTTTCGAGTTTGATAACTCGGTTGATAGACTTGTTATCTGGTGAGAAGAATACATCTAGTCACTTTTTAATGAGTTATTGAAGTAATGTGAATTCTATAGATTCTCTCGATATATTTATCCAACAAGAACTAAGGTTAGAGTTTTATAACAAGTTATTTTGTCTATACACCACTTAAGTTACTTGACTTATAGCATATGCTCTTTGTATTTTTAATATATTTTGTTTTGGTGTATGTAGTAAGTTCATTAATACCGGTACTTTAATTGTACTCATCAAGCCTTCGATGCTAAATTCAAATATGATATTTTTTATGCAAGACGACCATTGGCGAGAGTTGATCCTCAAGGAAGGTGTGCAACGATAGTTATCTATGACGTATCTATCATGCTTGAAAGTTGTCGAGGAGGTCTTGCGTGTTACTTTTTATATTATTTTTAATCTCACTGTTAAGAATAATATTATTTTTTATCTCACTGTTAAGAATTATAGCTTGTAACATATTCCCATTCCATTTACGTTTATTTATTAGATGGGATAATGATCACTATTGTTGCTGATTTTATGTTCATCGACTTTGACTATGAAAATATATTCAAACTAATAGCTCAATGAGTTTCTTCTCGGGTTGCTCCATGGTGTAAGGGAAATAAACATAATTGTAATGAATAAACATGTTATAATGCTACCTTAGTTTGGTTTCATGTTTGATATATAGTGACCATATCATGATTTGTGGTAGTGTTTTCCTATGTTTTTGTGCCCATCAAAGGCACTCTAATGCTGCATAAATGAATGATTTATAAACTAATAGCTCAATGAGTTCCTTCACGGGTTGCTCAAGGGTGTGAGGGAAATAAAGATAATTGTAATGAATAAACATGTTATTATGCTACCTTAGTTTGGTTTCATGTTTGATACATGCCCATATAGTGACCATATCATATCATGATTTGTGGTAGCGTTTTCATATGTTTTTGTGCTCATCAAAGGCACTCTAATGCTGCAGAATTGAATGATTTATATTGTGTAATTTTTAATGATAGGGTGTTGATGGTACTTCAAGCACTGGGGCAACCGTATACGGAAACAACATGAGGTATCTAATTCTTCATCTTGGTGTTAAAGTTGAAGATTTTATATTCATTGATGGTGAGAAGCTCTTTGAGCCGATAGCATTCGGTTTATAGGTTCTAGTGAAGCACTAATGTAGCTTCATATTAGAGAGCCTCATGATAGAGAGCCCCCTGATGATGCTGGGCTTATACTATCTGAATTTCGTGTCAGCGCCACACTCGAGTTAAAGCTGCTTAGATCGCCCTTCTCTGTAAGTTATTATTCAAGAAGCATTGACTCTCTTATAGTTCTTTATAAATTTGTTGATACTGGAATAAATAATTCTTTCATTTTTTCTAATTAATAAAATTGATATTAAATAATTAGTTTGTTTGTTCGCACATCAAATATGTCGGATATCCAATATGATTGCTATATCTTTGTATTAAATTAGACATCTTTTGTGTATGAGGATGTTTCTCATGATGCATACAAGCTTCTTGCCCTTCCAAGTTATCACATGCTTCTTCTTCTGATTGTCTGGATTCTCAACATGAACAGGACTTTGAAATTGATTATTAAACTCTTGATAAGCTGTGTCATCACCCTCAGATACACTATTATTGTCCTCAAGTATTGCACTTTCCAAGTTATCACATGCTTCTTCTTCTGATTTGCCATCATCAGATGCCCCACTTCATCTTTATTAGCAGAATCAGACTTTTCAGTACCTCCTTGTGATAACTGGTCTGTACCCTTACTATTTTCTGACTTACTATCTCTCTTATCATCATTGGGTTCACTTGACAAATCCTCTTCTAGGTCACAATTAAAGAAGTTTAAACCATTAAGATTATTTATTTCAAGTTCATAGTCCTTGTTTTCTGAAGTGTTTTTGAAAGGAAAAACAGTTTCATAAAACTTGACATCTCTAGAATAAAAAATCTTTTTGGTTTCAAGACTGTACAACTTATATCCTTTTTATCAAAAGAATATCCACCAAACACAGACTTCTCAGACCTAGAAGAAAACTTATCATTATTATTTAAAACAGTGGAAAAACATAGACAGCCAAACACTTTTAGATGAGAGAGATTTGGTTCATTTTTAAAAATCATTTCATAAGGAGACTTTCTAGACAACACAGAGCTAGGAGTCCTGTTAATCAAGTAAACAGAAGTCAAAATACACTTAGGCCACATGTTTAAAGGTATTCCCCCTGGAACATGAGAGACCTAGCAACATTCAACAAATGTCTATGTTTTCTCTCAGCTATCCTTTTTTGTTAGGATATAAGAGCACAAAAAGTTTGATTTTGATGAAAAATCCCATGTTCGTTACAAAACTTAATCATATTATGATTTACAAACTCAGTACCATTATCACTTTTATTAAATTGAATTTTAATCAAGTTATATAATATAGTGATATTTAAGAAAATTTCATCTTTCCCCCTCAACAAAAAAACCCATACACACCTTGTGTAATCATCAACCACAGTTAAGAAATACTTATAACCTTCTCTACTTTGAACCTTGTATGGACCCCATACATGCAAATGAACCAACTCACCAAGATTTTTGGTTTTGTGGTCACTGATTGGAAAATGTTATCTAGTTTGCTTTGCCTTATGACAAACCTCACAAATATCAGTTTTAGAATTGGTTTCCAAATTAAGTTTGTGTTTTAAGATATCCAGAACTTGGTCAGAAGGATGACCAAGTCTGTTATGCCATATGCATTTAGATAAACAACAAACTTGTATATTATTATTGACCAATTTTTTACCTGTATTAAAAAAATACAGCCCATTACTCTCATTACCAATCCCCACTTGGGACTTTAGAACAGAATCCTGAATCAAACAAGTATTCTCATCAAATATAACTCTCAATTTATTATCTTTACTTAGACTGTGAACAGATAACAGACTAACTTGATAGCCTAGTACCACTAAGACATTATGTATGACAATTTTATCAGTAAGTTTAAGACTGCCAACATGTGTCAGCTTTTGTACCATTGTGTCACACCCCGCTAAAGCGAAAACACAAGGTGCAACAACTCATAGTACATCGCATAAGATATAGATAACACCATACATGAATTAATTGAAAATATTACAAGTTTACAACATTTTTTTGATATAGTTCAAAAGATAAGTCATTGTTTTTAAAACTTAACATCAATAGAAAGCATCCATGCAAATGCCTTCCTAAAATGTCCACTTTACTGAAGACCACCTGAAAAGCATGTCAAAAACGAGTCAACTATGAAAATAGTTGGTGAGTTCCCAGGTTTATAAGAAATGCAAACATTTCAGCAAAATGAATTTCAGAAGTACGAATCATACTGTTACGAACCTATCCCATACTAGGCTCATAACAAATGAGTTTCAAGGACAAGTGATATCAATTGGTTCTCAAAGATGCACAAAGGTATGATATGTATACAAGCGTGTTTATGCAATGAGGCCACTACTTAAGCCGATTCAGCCGAGAACTGTGCCCCTATGCGTCACATGCCCTAACATTAGCATGGAATGGTGATACTATGCACTCCTGTTAGTTGGAGAGAAGGGATGGCTCTACCCCTAAATAGCGTTATCCATAAATATCAACGGCTCATAATGAGTTAATAAGTAGTGTAGTTTCAGAGGACCTTTGCGAATATAGTACTCAAGCATCAAACAGAAGCATACATACCAATTGTATAAGTGGTAAAACAAAAGTTCATCCAGTTAAATAAATTCGTAAAGATAAAACCAATTCAATTTAAATAATCATACCATGCTTTCCACACCAAAACGAGTAAAAAACAGTAAGCGGGGGTGTGAAAACTCACTTTAACAATTAAGGCGTGAGTGCAAGAACGAGCACAATGAGTGTCACTAAAAGCAACCCTTGGACGTAGACCTCACTAGACGCGACCTAAGACAAATAAAAATACTTATAAAAATCTAAATAATTTGCTCGGACAAAAGAACGAAAACTAGATAGGTCACCTATTCTAAATATATAATATATTTTAGATGTTAATAGTGTATTATTTATAATATGCTAGTTGTTAAAATATACTATTAGATTGATCATAACATTTGAGACGTACATATTGTAAACATAATTACGTTAAAGACAAAATAACTAAACTATAATTTTGGACTAGTTTTGAAGAGCTTAAAATGGACAGGGGCCAAAAGTGTTACTTTAAAATTTATAATATTTATTTGTATCTACTTTTATAAACTAGGGACTAAAAATGTAAATTTCATCATAATTTTCCATGAAAAAAGCACCAAAATTGTAAATTACACTAAAATTTTGCATGAGAACAAAAAAGCCACGTGATGTCTTCCTCATTCAATTTCCATAATCAGATTCTAGAGTAAACTGCAAAAATCATCCATGTGGTTTGTAGTTTGTGGCACTAATCATCCCTAGCCGATACTATTGGCGAGATATGTAAAAGGACAAGGAACCAAGTTTTACCTTGATGTCTATACAAGATAAGAATGATCGAAAGCTCAGTCGTCAGAAGTAATGGAGAACTCGCCGGAAAATGGTGAAACACAACTCGTAGGCAATTCTTACAAAATGAGAACAAACTAAAACGGAACACTTAACACGAACACCAGACGTGAGCATGAACACATAAACGCAACTAGGAAGCCAAATCACGAACACAGAGCTAAAATGATCACTAACATGAAGCCAATTAACACAAACACGAGTACGAACACAACTCGACCACGAACACGAACACTACCTTGTGATGTAACCTTAATCAGAATCTAAAGAAATACTATCGAAACACGGTACCCATGCCAGGCGTATATGAACATATTGACCCAAAAACTTTGCGCTACCATGAAGTACACCTGCCAACAACAATAGGGGAACCTTTTAACCCGAACTCAATACCCAGCAAACTGCTACGAGACTCATAAACCTAGTCATGGTCTAACCTCCTGCTAATGAAATCAACATCGTGTAACCCTAACCAAATTCGATCTAACGAACACCAACCTAAACATGTACCAGTCACGAACTCAAAACTGCAATCTATGCACGAACAACCTTTAAAAATCTATACTTACATATATTTTATAAGAAGATAAATCCTAAAAATGCATGGAGTATCAAATCCTCCATCCCTGATGTTGAGTTCGAAAGGTAGCTCTTTACGGCAAGGTGAGAAGCGAATGACCACATCCAACGACGGAGCCAGCAGGGGGGCAGGGGGTGCTTGGCCACCCCCAACCGGCCGAATAGCCCACTTTGTTTTGATGAAAAATAAAAAAATTCGACCGGATAGACAATCGAAAATGAGCCGGAGAAAATGGTATAAAAGATACTGTAATCTTTTGCATAATAAGTGGTTGAAGGTATGTTAAAAAAAAAAATGGTTGAAAGTTATGGTGTGTCAGTATCTTTTTCTTTCTCTCACATAGCATATATAGTTGTCATGTGGGTTTAGTTTAGATTGTTTTACGTAGTACATTAGTAGTATAGGTTAGAGTACTTCATTATTCTTTATTATTTTGTTTTCTCTTAATATTAATGAGGTAAATTTAATAAATGGTTCGAGTAAAATGTTTTTTTTTGGTAATGTTTATTTGCTATTTTTCCATTAATAACATGATTTAAAAAACAATTTAAAGATATGATTTATTCTTTTTAATTTCACCAAACACATCATTTTATCTCAAGAAGTTGTACACTTAAGTTGTACACTTTTGAAAAAAGCATTGATTGACACTAACGGAATTTTATTTGTTATAATCCTTTGTGATAGATTGTATCTAACGAGACCCGACACATTAAACGTTTTTCCATTGAACCACTAATTTTACGGTCTCGAATAAATAATGAAACCATGTTACATTTGCTTCTAGGCTCGCCATTGCTTGAACCGGTATGTCGAACGATTCAAGTTTTAACCTAACTTTTGAACAAAGGAATCTATGTTACTATCGAAAAAAAAAATCGAGTCCCCCTAATACAAATTTCTGGCTCCGTCTCTGACCACATCATGGAGGATGTGATGACGGTGGTCTGAATAAAGATGGCAACGTTGTTTTCCCAAACAACGATGGGTATGGTGCAATGTTTTAAAAATCGGGTTGACTCGGCCGGTTGAACCGGTTGACCCGTGAACCGACTCGAAGACCGGGCCGGATGTGACCGGGTTTTTGCTTGTTTGTGAACCGGATTGAACCGCCGGTTTTTCGTTGACCCGGGTTGACCCGGTTTGATAAACCCGGCCGGGTCGTGACTTTTTTAAAAAATATATAACAAAAACTTTTTTTCCCATAAACATTTCTAAGTTTAATTGATAAATTGAAGTGATGATGATTAGTTTTAATTAAAATATAGTCAAAACTAAATTAAAACACCAACTAATTTTTTTTATTATAGGCTATTACAACTTATAATAATGAGTTAATTGTTTTTGCAAATCTTTGCTATAATTATATATATAGAACTAAAAAAACTAAAACTAATGAGTAAAGACTCAATATTTTTCATCGGTTTAATTGAAAGTATGATAAACTATGAGATAATACAATACTACATATTAAATATATGTAAAAAATATACATATGTATAAAACCGGTTTGACCGGACGGTTCAACCGGTTGAACCGGTAACCCGGTGAACCGGTCACTAAACCGGATCAACTAAAAAACCGTTTAAAACTTGGTACGAGTGTAAAAATTGTGCTTGTAATATGATGGTTGATTTATGGTGGCATGTGGTTGTAAAATAAAGATTATGGTAACAGTGAAGGTTGTTGGAGTAGAGAAGATAATGTTTGATTTCAACTCTTTAATTATATGACTAGTCAATGTTGAGTAAAATTCTACGTGTATAAGTTCAACGATATGAGATGCCACGAGAGCATTGGTTTGACACGTCAACAAGTTGAAATCAGTAAAATAATGACCAATGTGACTCAATTAAATATTTTTAGAAGTGCACTGATATGGATAAGTTAAAAGTTTGTAGGTGACTCATATAGATATGTAAAAAAACAATGAGTGTTGTAGAGCAGAAGTTCTTTGCAATACAGGTTAAGTACAAGGTCCATAATAGAATGTCAGTGTTAACCAAATTCAACAAGTGTGATGTGAGATGAAGAGTATGTGTCATCTAGATGGTTAGTGGTGCATAATAGTTCGGTTTAATGGGTAAATTATACCTTATAATGTCTTAAGTATAGACTGTAAACGAATAAACGTATAGATATAAATATCGGGTTATACTAAAAAAGATGTACACGCGTAAAATGGATTAAGTTTTTAAGTGTGGTGGCACTAAATATTTTAAAATAGCTTGAGCATATCATTTATAATGAATTAACATTTAAATACAATCATGGGTCGAGGTACTTTTTAAAACGCGAGGGTGCCTAAAGCAATTGTACACAAAGCATGAAAATGACTCGATTAACACAAAACTAGTTTAACAAGCATAGTTTTAGTCAAAGACATTATAATTTATTATCAGTCACTCTCCTAAGTTTAGACGGTTGTCATACATTGGGATGCCCAACAGTCATGTTAAGCTTGGACACATCAACAATATTCAACATATTAATAATGGTATAAGTCATATGCTGACTTGCACCAGAGTCTATTATCCAACCAATGTAAATTTTATAAGAGCTTATATCAGAATTATGGTTAAACAATCTTGAGGAACAAAAACTTATCACACAGTTAGTACCTGCAATATTTGCAGGTATGCTGCTAGAACCAGATTTCTCACTAATAAGAGACATCAATCTTTTATACTGATCATCAGTGAAAGTGTTAGATTGATCCCTATTTCTAGTAACAACATTATTACTTGCAGACCCTCTATTAGCACCAGTATTCTTTTTGAAATTAGGAGGATATCCAACAAGCTCAGAACATCTATAAGCACTATTGTTAGAACCAGTCCAGTTATTGTTTCTATTATTAGTCCTAGCCATAAAAGCAGTATTACCATTACCAATCTTAGGCACATAATGAGATTTTTAAAACTAGAAATCGATGGTTCGGTTTTTGCTATTTCCAAAAACTGCAAAATTCGGTTCGGTGTCGGTTTTTTTCCAAAAACCAAACCGAATTGGTTTTATTGTATAGTAATAGTAATAAATATAATAACTAAATGGGAGGTGATTTGCACACTCAAATTTTTGATTGGGACACTCACTGTACAAACAGTTAAAGCACACTGTAAAACATTGTACAAGTATTTAATGCAAACAAGAGAGTGTCCCAATAAAAAAATGAGTGTGCAAATCAATTCCCTAACTAAATAAATCAATTTTATATATTCATATCATTTTGGGGGTGTAATTATAATATATTATTTATCTTAGCGTTTATATGTGTGTTTGTCGTGTACGTATATTTCCTTGACAATATATCATTACATATGTGACAATGATCATATTATGTGTATGTTCACTTGCAAGTGTGTGTTTTATTTATATGTGCGTAATCGTAGAAACTGTTGGAAATTTAGTGCAATTGTGAGAATCGGATCATACTTAGAAATGGGTTTAGAGGTATGAAGTGTATACCCATCAAGTCACTGATTTTTCCTGACTCGTTTAGTGGTTAGAATTAAATGGGTGGTTACAAATATTTAAGTGGCAGGTTTGCCTACATTAAATGTTTTGTAATATCTTTTGCCTATGTAAGTGGAAGATTTGACTGCATTAATGACCATGTATTTAATTTGGTCATGTAACCACTAATTCCTAAATTATGGAGGATAATTATGGAAGAGATTATTTGGTCATTAATCTATCACTAATTCCATGAATAGGTTTTGAGTAAATCCTCTATAAATAGGGATCACAATTGCATGGAAAAACACACAGAAAATTAAAAATACATATGAAATGCAAAGGTTCTGATATTGCCTAGGAACCAGAACAAATCGCTTGGTTTTATCCCAAGGAGGTATTCGTGTAACCCAGTCATGGGGTCAAATAATATTCTTTGAAAAGTGATTACACGACTTCAAGTGATATCCGGTAACCATCTTGGTAATTAGCTAGGCTATTGATTGTCTCCACCCTGATCTGAGATTTACTACAACCAACAATCAAAGAAGATTATTTTGTGATAATCAATGGTTGCTGCTGCTATGAGTGTGGTGTATGTGTTCACTACTCCTATTCTTGAAGATGGTGGTGATGATCTAACCGTGGAACAAGTTAGGAATAGGGTAAAGTGGATAATGATGACTATGTTTGCGGAGGTTTAATCTAATCATTTATTTGATATTTACAAAAATGTTGAATCTTGAAAAGAACTATGGGATTCCTTGGAGGCCAAATATATGGCTGATGATGCATCAAGTAAGAAGTTCCTTGTTAGTAATTTCACAAATTACAAAATAACTGATTCAAGACCAGTTATGGAACAACACAATGAACTTTTTGGTATACTTGGTAGATTTACACAACATAAAATGAACATGGATGAGGCTATTCAGATCTCTTGTATCATTGATAAACTCCCTCCTTCTTGGAAAGATTTCAAGCATACCTTGAAACATAAGAAGGAAGAGTTAACTCTTGTTGAGTTGGGCAGTCATCTGCGCATTGAGGTGTCCCTCAGGGCGCATGATAGTGACAAGCCAAAGGGACACAATGTTGTTGGTCCACAGTAATTGGACGTGGTTGTGTAGATCTTAGATTTAGTTCTGGAAAAATTGTTTCCTTGTTTAATGTTTTGCATGTTTCTAATATTAGGAATAATTTGGTTTCAAGTGGTGTTTTGAATAACTGTGGTTATAATCAAGTAACTGAAATCTGATAAATTTGTTTTGCCTAAACATGGTGTGTTTATTGGTTTTGTCTAAACATGGTGTGTTTATTGGTTTTGGCTATTTGTGTAATCAAATGTTCAGGCTAATATTGTTAATAATATTGGTAAATAAACCTTTATGTCAACCTTTAAACTGAATGATTCAATCATATGGTACGTTAGATTGGGCAATGTCCACTTTAATAATAATATGCAAGATATGTCTAAGGATGATTTAATCCTTGTTTTGACATGGACACTAAAAAATATAAGACTTGCATGCTGACCAAAATTACAAGAAACCATTACAAGAAACCATTTCAAGAAACCATTCCAAAATTATTTGTACTTATTATACCCATTTTCATGGTCCATTTGTTGATATCATGATTAGATTATTTACTTTTCCAGGCTGTGTGACGTTATTTAGCCCACACAAAACAACTTTAATGTTTGTTATACGTGATAAAAGGAGGGCAAGTTTTTCTGCTGCAACATCTGTTATGATACGATAATCTGATGTGAATCTGATTTAAATATCTTCTAACGACTTACAAACTCCTTGAAAATCTAGAGCCTGTTTCGAGGGAAGATATCTCAAACGTTATATTTCCAGGTTAGCAATGACATACATTATAGACAAACGATTCAAAACAACAAAATTTGTGCAACCTTTCTCACTCCTATTTTTTTTTGCTAAAAAAGCACTTAAGATAAAACAACTAAACTTTAGTCATGATATTCAAACGTCTTATGTTTGTTTTACAAGGAAACTACATTGAAGAGTCATCTTAATAGAGTAACAGTACAAGAAGCCATTTACTATAAGTTGTAATAATAAAAAAGGAAGATAAAACTAACCAAACTCCATCATGTACAAGCCTTAGATAACTCAATCCTCCAGATTTTGTTGACAACAAGACAAGATCCGGTCTTAAAATTGTGCTACAAATTTCAAATGATGGCTTCTTGTTGATATCACTTTGTTGTAGGCAAAAGCAAGATACGATGTAACATATATCCAAATTGAAAACAAAGTGGTTAATGCATAAATTTGAACTAATAGCAGTAAACAAGTTGCAAAAAGGAAAACTTTAATATTTACAATGTGAACATGGAATTAGTTGAAACTTACTAGAAATCAATTATACCAAGAATTTTCAAATCTAATTGGCAAGATCGTGTATTGGATTTATAATACATTAGATTGTTCGAACAAACTACAATAACACTCCGCCATATGGAGTAGGCACTGTAAGAAGCTTGTTTAATAAAAAGATATAGTATCAACAAATTTATAAAATTGATATTAAACAAGCTTCTTGCAGTGTCTGCTCCATATGGCGGAGTTATTGTAGTTTGTTCGAACAATCTAATGTATTATAAATCCTATACACGATCTTGTCGATTAGATTTGAACAATCTTGGTATGATTGATTTCGATTAAGTTTTAAATTCATGTTCACTTGCTTTAAATATTAAAGTTTTCCTTTTTGCAATTTGTTTACTTCGAATTTATGTATCAAACACTTTGTTTTGAATTTGGATATATGTTACATCGTATCTTGCTTTTACCTACAACAAAGTAGTATTAATAAGAAGCATCATTTGAAAATTGTAGCACAATTTTAAGACCGGATCTTGTCTTGTTGTAAGCAAAATCTGGAGGATTGAGTTATCTAACGCTTGTACATGACGGAGTTTGGTTAGTTTTATCTTCCTTTTTTATTATTACAACTTATAGTAAATGACTTCTTGTACTGTTACTATATTAAGATGACTCTTCACTATAGTTTCCTTGTAAAACAAACATAAGACGTTTGAATATCATGATTGAAGTTTAGTTGTTTATTTTAAGTGCTTTTTTAGCCAAAAAATAGGAGTGATAAATGTTGCATAAGTTTTGTTGTTTTAAATCGTTTGTCTATAATGCATGTCTTTGTTTGCAGCACTGTGTAGAGGCTTGAAGTTCATCCTTGGACATGGGATGCATTCTTAACATCGGTTAGTTCTTCTCTGAATAACACCTAAGATTCATTTTATCTCTTAAAAAATTTATGGAATCGAGAACATATGGCTAGAAACGACGCCCTGGCTTAGTCATTTGTTTTTTTTGGGTCTTGCACACGTACGTCACAAAACCTATTATGTTTATCAGCATTTGCACTATGTAATGAAGAAACACTTCTATTCTGTTTGATGAGCTAAAAATAAAATGTGGAACCACATATTGCTTTTTTGTGCACATTTTAAAAGACTCATTTGATTTGCAACAAAAAGATACCAGCCACGCAATATTTATAGTTTTATTTGTTTTTTGATTTTCAAAATGCAGAACATGATCGAATATAAAGATAAAGACACTGATGACCATTGGCCCTTTGAAAGACTTGTGAGTTTTTTTGTTTCTGTGTAGGACGCAAAATGCATGCATAGTAATTCCCCTCCATATATAAGCAATACCTGGTGTGAGTAATCATATTAATGCCTTAAAGAACTTCATTCCTGGCAACTCATGACCTCTTCAATCCATTTCACCATTTTCCTTCTAACTTATTTTTACTTTTTTATTCAAAAGATAATTCAAATCAATTCGTGTATAAGTAAATGGGATGTGATGCCACCTCTACAAAAAGATCTTAGAAGCTTTAATTTCAAATCAATTCGTGTATAAGTAAATTCTATATTGTGGTGAACAATCAAGTTGCGTTTACCACCGATCCACAAGCGGGAAGATCATCTCAGTATTGTACTGATGTTGCTAAGGCTTTAGATGCTCCTATCTTTCATGTTAATGGTGATGACGTTGAAGCAGTTGCTCATGCTTGCGAGCTTGCAGCAGAGTGGCGCCAGACGTTCCACTCTGACGTCGTTGTTGACATTGTCTGTTATTGTGGATTTGGGCATAACGAAATCGATGAACCCTCTTTCACCCAACCCAAAATGTACAAGGTCAATTATCGTATGATTATTTGGTATTCATAATTTTTTCAACTTCTTTAAGTATAACTTTTAAGTTTCTGGGTGATTATGGTTGTTACAGATCATCAGGAATCATCCTTCGTCACTAGAGATCTACCCGAAGAAGCTTCTCGAAAGTGGCCTGGCGACAAAAGAAAATATTGATGCAATACAAAACAAGGTTACCACTATCCTAAATGAAGAATTCCTTGCCAGCAAGGATTACGTTCCCCAAAGGAGAGACTGGCTTTCAGCTTACTGGACCGGATTCAAGTCCCCTGAACAGCTTTCACGTATCCGTAACACTGGGTAATCTTTTTTGTATGTTATTTACACAGGCAGGCTCGTAGCCTGATGCGTTATTAAGAAGTTTATGTTGTTCTGCAGTGTAAAACCAGAGATCTTGAAAAATGTTGGGAAGGCCCACTACTTAATAGAGTAACAATACAAGAAGTCATTTACTATAAGTTGTAATAATAAAAAAAAGATAAAACTAACCAAACTTCGTCATGTACAAGCCTTAAATAACTCAATCCTCCATATTTTGTTGACAACAAAACAAGATCCCGTCTTAAAATTGTGCTACCAATTTCAAATGATGGTTTTTTGTTAATATCACTTTGTTGTAGGCAAAAGCAAGATACGATGTAACATATATCCAAATTCAAAGCAAAGTGTTTGATACATAAATTTAAACTAACAACAGTAAACAAATTGCAAAAAGGAAAACTTTAATATTTAAAGAAAGTGAACATGAAGTTGAAACTTACTAGAGATCAATAATACCAAGATTGTTCAAATCTAATTGGCAAGATCGTGTATTGGATTTTATAATACATTAGATTATATGTTTAGTTGCTATAACTTGTTATAATGGCAGATGAGCGATGATAACCCGTTTGTTATTCCTGAGATGGAACCAACCCTACGTAATCAAAGTCAAACATGCAATTGGCAAGTTGTCAATGTTACAACTCCAGCAAATTATTTCCATGTGTTGCGTCAACAGGTGAGTTCTTCTGTCTGACATATTCTAACATTTATGAAAGGTTTATGATGTTCATCACTTTCTCACATTTCGTTGTGGTATACCAGTTGCATAGGGAATTCCGTAAGCCACTTATCGTAATGGCTCCAAAGAATTTTCTCCGTCATAAAGACTGCAAATCAAACTTGTCTGAGTTTGATGATGTCCAAGGTCACCCAGGTTTCGACAAACAAGGAACCAGATTTAAGCGACTCATCAAGGACCGGAATGACCACTCAGATCTTGAAGAGGGCATTAGACGTTTAGTTCTTTGCTCTGGAAAGGTCAGTTGATATTCGAAAGTTGGTTTTGGCAAATTCTATCCTTTAATTTATGAATGGATCGGGTTGCATTTTCTCTTATGAGTCCAAACAAATTCTAGCCAAAATGCAAATAAGTCTAATGGGTTGAGAGGCGTCCAATGTGTTTTTTTACTTCATACAGTATTGTAAGCTGTTTTATATAAATTTTTTTTGTTAAATGATAATAACATTGAATGTATTAATTATCTATAAAAGAAAATTAAAACACTAGGCAGAACTTTGTGTGGGCCAAGATGGCAAATTTTGCCAGTTACCCAACCTGCCTGTGTTTCTGATGTTGCAATCTCTATTCAAAAGAAGAGCTATTGGAAAGATTCTGTTATTTTTATGGCTTGCACTTTTCTTCATTCCAGTTACTGTAACGAAGCCGTCATTTTGCAGGTTTATTATGAACTTGATGAACAGAGGAAGTCAGGTGAGGGTACAGATATTGCAATTTGTCGTGTTGAACAGCTTTGCCCATTCCCCTATGATCTCATCCAGCGTGAACTAAAGCGCTATCCAAGTAAGTTCAGACATAGTAACAGACGTGCAAAGTATTTCAAAGTTCTCTTAAGCAACTTCACTTGTGGCATATATAGGAACAACTGACCAATGTATTCGTGTTATGAAACTTTTCAGATGCAGAAGTTGTTTGGTGCCAGGAGGAGCCAGTTACATTACCGCGATGAAGGCACTCGATAGAGGCACTATAGATGATATCAAATACGTGGGTCGTGCTCCTGCTGCTGCCACTGCAACTGGTTTCTACACCGTGCACACAAGAGAACAGACGGAACTCGTGCAGAAGGCCTTGCAACAAGAAACTCTCCCCAATCCTGCACTTTGTTAGATCCCTCATCCTGGTATGTATACAACTTTAAGCTTGTTCATAAAAAGGAAAATGTTTTTGGGTCTGCCATCTTAACACATGTAGTTTTATCCATTTTGGCTATACTATTTTAAATAACCCAACTCACATAATTGCAGGGTGTCCATCTTTGTCGAGAGTTGGTGCATCGTCTTTTTGATTTCATTATTCAAAAGCTATCCGCGTATAGGAAACATTACGCGTGTAATCATAATGTACAAATGTTCAGATGAGAATTATGTACATGGCGCCATAGGTTCATGGCATGTAAGTTCTTTTGCTTGTATCCCTTCTTGGCTATTAATTTTGCACAAACTTGTTTTGGTAAATGATGACCATATCAGAATGTGATTGGACTTCCTTTGAATCCGATAATATTTATCTGGCCTCTACCGAGCCATGTTAGTCAGACTTCAAAATTGAATTGTGTCGGATCACATTCTTGTTTCTTCGCATCACCTAAATGCCACCCAATATACCTCGTTGGGTGAAATTTCTTTCAAATAGGGACAAATGTTCCTTTGTATTTCTTGTTAATTGTGTATTGTGTATTGAATATCATTATGAGAACATTCTGAAGCGTGGCTTGAGTCCAATAAAATAAAACAAAAATAAGCCATACTCACATATTGACTAACACCCTCTCTCAGTTTGAGCGGGAAGACACCGAACGCTCAAGTTGGCACGAAACTCCTCAAACAAAGCTTAAGGCAAACCCTTGGTGAAGATGTCCATATACTGATAACGAGATGGAACATGAAGAACAAGAACCTTGCAAGCAACAATCAAATCACGAACAAAATGAATATCCATCTCTATGTGCTTCATACGTTGTTGTTGAACAGGATTAGACGACAAATCAACAACATAGACATTATCACAATTAACAAGCGTAACAGAAGACAAAGGTGTATGCAACTCACGTAATAAATTCCGCAACCAACAGGTCTCTGCAACATCATTGACAACACCAAAATACTCTGCCTCAACACTATTTTATTTTTTTTTTTTTTTTTTTTTTTTTTATTTTTTTATTTTTTTTGTTTTTTTTTTTTTTTTTTTTTTTTTTTTTTTTATTTTTTTTTTTTTTTTTTTTTTTTTTTTTTTTTTTTTTTTTTTTTTTTTTTTTTTTTTTTTTTTTTTTTTTTTTTTTTTTTTTTTTTTTTTTTTTTTTTTTTTTTTTTTTTTATTTTTTTTTTTTTTTTTTTTTTTTTTTTTTTTTTCTTTTTTTTTTTTTTTTTTTTTTTTTTTTTTTTTTTTTTTTTTTTTTTTTTTTTTTTTTTTTTTTTTTTTTTTTTTTTTTTTTTTTTTTTTTTTTTTTTTTTTTTTTTTTTTTTTTTTTTTTTTTTTTTTTTTTTTTTTTTTTTTTTATTTTTTTTTTTTTTTTTTTTTTTTTTTTTTTTTTTTTTTTTTTTTTTTTTTTTTTTTTTTTTTTTTTTTTTTTTTTTTTTTTTTTTTTTTTTTTTTTTTTTTTTTTTTTTTTTTTTTTTTTTTTTTTATTTTTTATTTTTTTTTTTTATCTTTTTTTTTTTTTTTTTTTTTTTTTTTTTTTTTTTTTTTTTTTTTTTCTTTTTTTGTTTTTTTTTTTTTTTTTTTTTTTTTTTTTTTTTTTTTTTTTTTTTTGTTTTTTTTTTTTTTTTTTTTTTTTTTTTTTTTTTTTTTTATTTTTTTTTTTTTTTTTTTTTCTTTATTTTTTTTTTTTTTTTCTTTTTTTTTTTTTTTTTTTTTTTTTTTTTTTTTTTTTTTTTTTTATTTTTTTTTTTTTTTGTTTTTTTTTTTTTTTTTTTTTTTTTTTATGTTTTTTTTTTATTTTTTTTTTTTTTTTTTTTTCTTTTTTTTTTTTTTTTTTTTTTTTTTTTTTGAGCGTAAAAGAGTCGTCGATTGACGCTTAGAAGACCAAGAGAGTAAGTTGTTGCCAAGAAACACACAATAACTAGAAGTCGATCTGCGAGTAGTAGGGCAACCAACCCAATTCGCATCCGAGTAAGCAACCAAAGATGTTGAAGAAGAATATAACTATAACTCATAATCTAAGGTGCCACGAACATATCACAAAATTCGCTTAAGAGCCAAAAAATGAGGCTCCCGTGGATCATGCATATATAAACAAACCTGTTGCACTGCATAAGAAATATCCGGACGAGTACATGTAAGATAGTGAAGATAACCTGCAAACTTCGATATAATGTCGGATCAGATACCGAATTACCAATCAACACCCAGTTTAGATTCAGTATCAACAGGAGTGCGACTGAGGTTGCAATGAACCATATGGACTCTCTTTCAAAAATCTCAGCAACATACTTACGCTGAGATAAAACCATCCCTAAGGAATCACGCACAACGTCTATTGTGAATTATGTATTGAATATCATAATGAGAGTTCGGTACATAATATAAGATACATTGAACATTTTAAAAGCGAACTTGAGCCCAATTAAATAAACTAATCCAATACTAAATATTCGACTAACATCATGTGCTTGTTGTGATGGGCCGGGTTGACCCACATGTTAGCAACAAAATAAATTCCAATAGTGATACAATATTGGCTGTAGAGGTGTAAAACCCGGTTCATAGAACAGAACTGGGAAAAACCAAATCGGTTTTTTTAACCGGATTTTCTTATGACCGACACCGACGGTTTATATCAGTTTAAGAGAAATCGACCGGACCGGTTTGTAAACCGGTTAAACCCGGGTTTTAACCGAACCGGTTACATAAAAACTGGTTGACTAACCGAACCGTTTAAACATTTTCAATATGAAAAACCAGTTTTTAACCGAATCAATTTTAGTCAAAACCGGTTCTTTGAACCGGTTTTGACTAAAAGCGGTTCACTTAAAAACCGGTTCGGATTTAAAAAACACCTGATATGTTCATCTCTAATTGGCTGAAGCAAGCGGAGATATATTAAATTTGCATGTTGAAATAGTGATACAACAAAATTTAATATATAATTCCAATCAGAGACAATTATGTATAATACAGTAAGGAATAAGGACTGTAGGACGAACATAAGAGTGAATCTTGTAAGAGAACACTTAATATTCATTAATTTATACATATATTTTAAACTAAAATTCCCTTATTTTAGGTTAAATAAATAGCAAAAAGGTAAATTTTAAGTACATATATTGTTAAAAGTTGTTACTTATTATTGTAGGAGCGAAACGAGAACATTTGAGCAAAAGTACGAGATTTCAAACATTTATCAAAGATTATTGAAAACTCGAAAAAAGAGAAAAGAAAAGTCGATAGGACAGGGCAGTCTGAGCCATTATACCAGCTCCGTTCAAGCTCTTAATAATAATTGCAGCAGCCCACCAGAAAAGCCCAGACGTGCCTTGTCAAAGCCCAGATCCATTGTGCTTAGGTTATTTATTGTGTAAAGTGAATACAGGAAGAAAAACAGCCGACATCAAGAAGTCTTGGTCTTCGGATTCCTACCATACACAATACATACATTATTTCACTCTTTTTATGCTTAATCAGTAGTTCGTATATTAATTATTTCAGAATCATTTCATTGTCTTTTCGTTTTGTATTCTGTAGAATAACAAATTTTCTGTTGTTTCAATTTGCTTCAACTAATCAACTGTCCATCAATTTTAATCAACTAAAAGTTAAGTTCTAATCTCGTACTTTTTGAATCAGGCGTATTCTTTTCTTTTACACTTCTTTTTAATCAACGTTTTTGTTTTTGTTGTCCGTCTTTAATCATATCATTTGAGATTTAAAATAAATTAGAGGTTGCTAAGAAGAGATTTTTAGTTGATTAATTGGTAATTAGAAGATAATTAGTGGGATAGTTTTAAAAGCTAATGGAGGGGGTCTCATCTCATCGACATCGTCACATATATTTGGTTATCTCTAATCTTTTTACTCTTCACTTTTAATATGTTAATTATTATTGTCATGTTTATTAGTTTTAGGATTAGTCTTAGTATTTATTGTTTTATTATGAGTAGGAATTTATATACTTGTTTTAAATTGGTAGTTTTTCAGGTTTTGTGAATTATAATAAACTGGTTTAGTAATTAGGTTGTTCATACAAACTTAGTTAGTGAATATTTTCTAAAACAAAATTGCGTTTTTAACTCGATCCGAAGACGGTTTACCGGTTTTAGAAAAATTATAAGTATTATATAGTTAGAGAGAAACTACAATTTTGGTCCACTATCTTTACCGGGTATAACACTTTTGGTCCATTTTTTTAAAAATTTGCGGGTTTAAGCCAAAACCCGAGTATCCATTTCACATTTGAGCCAAATCTAACAATTTTGGTTCACATTTGAGCCAAAACCCGAGTATCCATTTCATATTTGAGCCAAATCAGATTTAACGAAATTGTCTGATTTGGCTCAAATGTGAAATGGATACTCGGGTTTTGGCTTAAACCCGCAAATTTTTAAAAAAATGGAACAAAAAGTGTTATACCCGGTTACAGATAGTGGACCAAATTGTAGTTTTCTCCTACGTTTTAAAAAAAATTGTCAAATTAGACTCTATTACCCATAAAAAACGGGACATTTACTTAGTAGTATTCATATGTGTTTGTTTAGATGTCTTGTCTTTTTGTGGTGTGAGTTTGAGTTACACATCCATATACGGCTTTTTTGATTAATTCAGTCAAAATTATCTACAAAAATATTAAATTGAATAGACTAATATTCACAATGTTAAAAGCTACCATGTATAAGCAAGTATTTCCTTTTTCTTTATTTGTCTTTTACTTTATTATTAATAGTTTTGAAAATCAAAAACTAAAACTATTTTTTGACTATTAAGTATCAAACGAAACTTGGCCAACGCATTTCAAATTTACCACTCTTTTAGATCGACAAAGAGACTTAAGTTGTCGGTAGCTCAGTAGCTAGCCTTAAATTCAACTTCTTAATTCTAATAGACTTAAGTCGACTCTGGTCCACCAATGGCTTAGGGTGGTTCGAGTGTTTTGCTCGAAGTTAGTGTGGTTCTTCAGCTACATTCCTTTGTTCTTAACGGGCGGGGTTTTTTTTTGGCTGTGACTGATATATTTTACCCCGGGGAATTTCTCCTATTACCAAAAAACGTGGACTTGGTTAAACTTGTATTACTTTTATCTTGTCCTTATTGAGGGGCATTCCTAGGCATGTCATAGCCAAACACTTTTATATAGACATGCATTATAAACAAACGATTCAAAACAACAAAACTTATGCAACCTTTTTCACTCTTATTTTTTGCTAAAAAAGTACTTAAGATAAAGCAATTAAACATCAGTCATGATATTCAAACGTCATATGTTTGTTTTACAAGAAAATTATAGTTAAGAGTCATCTTAATAGTGTAACAATACAAGAAGCCATTTACTATAAGTTGTAATAATAAAAAAGAAAGATAAAACTAACCAAACTTCGTCATGTACAAGCCTTAAATAACTCAATCCTCCTTATTTTGTTGACAACAAAACAAGATCCGGTCTTAAAATTGTGCTACCAATTTCAAATGATGGCTTCTTGTTAATATCACTTTATTGTAGGCAAAAGCAAGATACGATGTAACGTATATCCAAAATGATACATAAATTTGAACTAATAGTAGTAAACAAATTGAAAAAAGGAAAACTTTAATATTTAAAGCAAGTGAACATGAAGTTAAAACTTACTAGAGATCAAGATTGTTCAAATATAATTGGCAAGATCGTGTATTAGATTTATAATACATTAGATTGTTTGAACAAACTATAATGCCTCCGCCATATTGAGAGCCAAGAAGCTTGTATGCATCATGAGGAACATCCTAATACACAAAAGGTGTCAAATTTAATAGAAAGATTTAGCAATCATATTAGATATCCAACATATTTGATGTGGAACAAACAAAGTAATTATTTAATATCAATTTTATTAATTAGAAAAATGAAAGAATTATTTATTCCAGTATCAACAAATTTATAAAAAACTATAAGAGAGTCAATGCTTCTTGAATCTATAACTTACTGAAAGGGCGATGTAAGCAGCTTTAACTCATGGCGCTGACACGAAATGCATGTAGTATAAGCCCAAATATTAGGGGGCTCTCTATCATGAGGCTCTCTAATATGAAGCTACAATAGTGCTTCACTAGAACCTATAAACCAAATGCTATCAACTCAAAGAAAAAAGAACTCTTGCAAAATATAAAGAAAACATATGACCTAAGAGCTTCTCACCATCAATGAATATAAAATCTTTAACTTTTGCACAAAGTTGATGGTAGATACTTCATGTTGTTTTCAGGTACGGTTGCCCCACTGCTTGAAGTACCAACACCCTATCATAAAAAATAACACAATATAAATCATTGATTTCTGCAACATTAGATTGCCTTGCTGGGCACAAAAACATATGAAAACGCTACCACAAATCATGATATGGTCACTATATGGCATGTATTAAACATGAAACCAAACTAAGGTAACATTTTATTCATTACAATTATGTTTATTTCCCTTGGTCTGAAAGTTCCTGTAGCAACCCGTGAAGAAACTTATTGGGCTATTAGTTTGAATAGATTTTCATAGTCAAAGTCGGTGAACATAAAATCAGCAACAATAGGGATCATTATCTCATCTAATAAATAAATGTAAATGGAATGGGAATATGTTGTCAGCTATAATTTTTAATAATGAGATTAAAATAATATAAAAAGTAACACGCAAGACCTCCTCGACAACTTTCATAAGCATGACAGATACGCCATAGATTACTATCGCTGCACACCTTCCTTGAGGATCCATTCTCGCTAATGGCCGTCTTGCATTAAAAAGCATCAATTTATCATCGAAGGCTTGATGAGTACAATTAAAGTCCTTGTATTAATGAACTTGCTACATACAACAAAATAAAATATATTAAAAATAGAAAGAGCATGTTCTATAAGTGTGTACGCTCTAGATAGGATTCAAGTAACTTAAGTGGTGTATAGACAAAATAACTTGTTATAAAACACTAACTTTAGTTCTTGTTGGATAAATATATCGAGAGAATCTATAGGATTCACATTACTTCAATAACTCATTAAAAAGTGACAATGTATTCTTCTCACCGGATAACAAGTCTATCAATCGAGTTATCAAACTCGAAAACCGATATTCTAGCTCTTTTATATACTACTATGATTTTGTCTCTTTTTATAAGCGACTCAGAAGGAAGTACACGAACAAATTCAACACCGTCGTACAACCTGTAACACAAAACTACACACCATGAAAGCATCTTCCATGAAAACATTGTCATTATTGTTTTGACTTTAATCCCTAATTACTTTATCTTATTATCTTTGAAAGCTAACAAAAAATTATATATATAGAAAAAAAAAATTACCTCATTGAACATGTAAGTTCCAACACTACACCACTAACCCATACAACCCGGAATCATTTTGCATTAATTTTTCACTGAAGGAAACACGGAATGTGAATACCTCCGGTACGTTCGAAGATGCAAGTATCAAATTCGGGTAACTTGAAAAAAAATCTCGGGTATGTAATATATCCGGATGTACTGTCGGTTACTCCGGTTGGCGGCTGTAATACTTTAAACAAGAAATCGGTATTCATGGTTGTTGTTTGATGGAGAAAACCTAAAAACTTAAATTGAGACTAGTAGTTGAAATTAAAGGTAGATCCAAGACAAAACCCTTCATATGTCTCAAAGATTATATTGTTTACTCTACTAAGGAAAAGAATGGATGTGTATCCAAATCAACAATTAACTCTTAGTAATCACCCCCATAGTCACTACAACAATCATCTTCATCATCACGTACACTATATCCCTTAGCAAATTACGTAACGTTTGATCAGAATCATAAGCATTTCTTAGCGGCAATTACAACCACAATGGAGCCTCAAAGTTACAACAGGTCTGTACGAGACGAAAATTGGAGAATTTCATGGCCAAAGAATTTACAGCGTTAGAGGAGAATATAACATGGACTGTGATGACACTTCCGCTAGGTAGGAAACCAATTGATTGCAAATGCGTGTACAAGGTTAAGCATAACGCGGATGGTTCGGTCCAACGATACAAGGCTCGCTTAGTAGCAAAAGGATTTACCGAGGTTGAAGGTCTCGACTACCGTGAAACATTCGCTCCGGTTGCGAGAATCGGTTCGTCTACTTTTATCGGGATAGGGAGCTACATCAAATGGACGTTGATAATGCCTTCTTACACGAAGATCTCAACGAAGAAGTTTACATGAAACTTCCTCCTGGGTTCCACGCGACACATGCAGATTCGGTTTGTCACTTACATAAGTCAAAATATGGACTTGGTTAGGCATCTCGAAACTGGTTCAACAAGATGACAACTTGCACTTAAAAAGTATGGTTTTGTCCTTGATTATTCACTCTACGTATCGAAATGATAATGTTTACTTGGAGTGTAGAATATGAAAATACGTGTGGGTCAAAAGACAACCAAACTCATTGTATATTACTCATATTAGGACGACTCTATTTATAGCCTTAAGAAGAACGTGCAGCATAATATACTAATCCTACCTAAAGACCACAATAATTCACGCACATCGTGTACACTTCCACAAGAACCGGTCAACTAAATACCAATTCTAACTAACAAATAATTAATAAAACATAAAATATAAACCATAATTATCTATTAATTCCAAAGCCTTAGCCATGCATACGTGAACCATGCATACGCCAACCTTTGTCATAAACGATTAATCCATCACAGATTCCTCCTATACGTTGATGATATCATTGTTGCCGATAATAATTCCGCTGCATGTCAATCATTTAAAGCTTATCTAAATAGTTGTTTCCACATTAAATATCTTGGCCAGCTAAAGTTCTTTCTTGGGGTCGAAGTTGCACGATCATTAGGACTTTTTCTTTGCCAAAGAAGACGCGCTTTAGACATAATTGGTCTCCTTGGTTTCAAGCCTGCAGACATCCCCATGGAATTCGGCCATAATCTTCAATTGGTCGAGGAGTTGGCTGATGGGGGTGTCTATCGTCGTCTAGTTGGTCGTTTAGGTTATTTGACTATAACGCGTCCAGAGAATACATATGAGATTACATATGCCGTTCATGTGCTTTCACAATTTTCACAGGCACCGAAGAGGCACTCTTGGAGGCCGCTTTACAGGTAGTTCATTACTTAAAGGGCGGCCTGGGACAAAGGATATTACTCTGTGCAGATAGTGAGCTTTGCTTACGTAATTCGGACTGGGCTAGTTGTCTTATCACAAGGAAATCAGTCACAAGATACTTTGTTACTCTTGGACATTCTCCTATTTCATGGAAAACCAAAGCACCATCTCAAAGTCATCCTCAGAAGCGGAATATCGGGCCATGGCTTTGATAACGAGTGAATGTTTCATCATAGTCGAGACCTTCAGGTAAATCCTTTTGCCGCTAAGCGAGCATTGTATCGTTCGATCGAACCATCCGCGTTATGCTTAACCTTCTACACCATTTGCAATCAGTTGGTTTCTTGCCTAACGGAAGTGTCATCACGGTCCAGGTTTTATTCTCCTCTAACGTTGTAATTTCTTTGGCTATGGCATTTCTGCAATTTTCGTCTCGTACAACCTCGTTGTAACTTTGAGGCTCTATTGTGGTTGTAATTGCCGCCAAGAAATGCTTATGATTCTGATCAAACGTTATGTAATTTGCTAAGGGATATATTGTACCTCATGAAGATGATTGTTGTAGTGACTTTGGGGGGTGATTGTTGTTGTGATCATCTTCTTGAGAGTCAACCTGAGTGGAAGAGTTAATTGTTAATTTGGATACACATCCATCCTTTGCCTTAATAGGAGTAAATAATATAATTTTTGAGACATGTAGAAGGTTTTGTTTTGGATTTGCCTCTAATTTCAACTAGTCTCAATATAGGTTTTTAGGTTTTCTCCATTAAACAACAACCATGAATACCGATTTCTCGTTTAAAGTATTAGAGCCACCAACCGACAGTACATCCAGATATATTACACACCCGAGATTTTTTTCAAGTTACCCGAATTTGATACTTGTATCTTCAAACGTGCTAGAGGTATTCACACTCCGTGTTTCCTTCAGTGACAAATTAATGCCAAATGATTTCGTGCTGGATGGGGTTAGTGGTGCAGTGTTGGACCTTATATGTTCGATGAGGTATTTTTGTTTTCTATATATATTTTTTTGCTAGCTTTCAAAGATAATAAGATAAAGTAATTACGGATTAAAATCAAAATAATAATGGCAATGTTTTCATGGCAGATGCTTTCATGGTGTGTAGTTTTGTGTTACAGGTTATACGTCGGTGTTGAATTTGTTCGTGTACTTCCTTCCGAGTCGCTAATAAAAAGAGACAAAATCATAGTAGTATATTTAAGAGCTAGAATATCGGTTTTCGAGTTTGATAACTCGGTTGATAGACTTGTTATCTGGTGAGAAGAATACATTTAGTCACTTTTTAATGAGTTATTGAAGTAATGTGAATTCTATAGATTCTCTCGATATATTTATCCAACAAGAACTAAGGTTAGAGTTTTATAACAAGTTATTTTGTCTATACACCACTTAAGTTACTTGACTTATAGCATATGCTCTTTGTATTTTTAATATATTTTGTTTTGGTGTATGTAGTAAGTTCATTAATACCGGTACTTTAATTGTACTCATCAAGCCTTCGATGCTAAATTCAAATATGATATTTTTTATGCAAGACGACCATTGGCGAGAGTTGATCC
>BQNB010055334.1:10895-39155 GCA_026074375.1 Tanacetum coccineum
CAAACTAATATCCAACCACTAAGTAATGAGAATCAATTTCATTTAAGTTATTCGTAAACAAATTATTCATGGGCAATTTGAGGTTTAATTCATTAATAAAAAATTAAAGTGAAGAAGTAGAGAATAGGCAGCAAAAAAAATTAATGCATAAGATAGTACTGGAATAAACCTCAAATACTTATTCCTACTCGGTCACTATTTGATAAATGACACCTAAACAACTACCATTTGATCAACTACTTTATTGCCACCACTTATCCCCATGTCAGAAACTACTATCACAACCTTTCTTTCTTGTGTGCAAGGTGTGACTGCGTGAAGACATTTTATGTTTACATTGTTCTCAAGGTGACAACGTTTAGAAACCAAAACATTTTCGTTGTCTTGGGTATTTGGTTCTACCAAAATCGCATAAACCCTAATTATAGTTTATTGATTTTCGGTCTAAGTGAAACAAAGGTTGTTGGTGGTTTTTGATCCAAGAATGTACTACACAAGGTGTTTTGTGAGACGTGAAGTAAAGACTAGCGTCTTGACATGTTTGTTGGACATGTTTGTGTGAGCAACCGTAGAGGTGACAACTTAGTCACTAAGTTTCCAAGTAAAGATTCTCGTTGTTTGATTTAGGTCATTCAACAAAAGGTTAGTGTTTCTTTATCTTTATAGGTGTTAATCTTTAATGTCAAACTAGATCCTATCCACTGCGTACTCGTAGTAAATACGGTTTACTAGTTATTAAATCCCAACAGTGGTATCAGAGCTAGGTTTGTTTGGTGTTATGGGTTACACACTTATAAACACGCTAGAACTGCATAAGAAACTATTATTTATTATTTTAATTGAAAATTATGGCAACAATATGCAATTCTTGCCATAAAGAATAAATAAAAACCTAGAATCTCGCAATATTGCCAGTTAATATAATTGAACTTGAATAGATTTAAAATTAATAGTTAATTGAGAGTGTTAAATCTTTTATTCTTTTCAATTATCCCGGCCTTAAGACTCACGTAATCATGTTATGCGATGGATGTGGCGATCTAGGCATTTTAGCAGAAAACCTAGTGAGAGTCTTTTGGTTCTTTGTTTGGGGAAGACTCATGTGAGACCTTAGGGCATTATGTGATTTACTGCTTTTTGAATAGAGTCTGTCTTCACCTCATCCCCACTTTCTGTCTATTTTATATGCTTATGTGTTTATACTCCTTGTGACTTGTACTATATGCAAAAGTTTTTTTTAACTCTAAACAGACTAAATACTTAAAGAGAAACTTGGATTTAAATTTGTCAGTGTAATTACACACATAATTAGATACTCCTAGTGACCTTTATGTGTTATTTGTAAAACTTGGTTTTGACAAATAAATACGGGCATTAAACTATGAAACTTGTTTTCTTAGAGAGATAAAAGTTTTTCTTAAATACATCATCAGTCAATTGTTATAATCGGCACACCCATCTTGAACAAACTATAAGAGAGGTATAAGGCGGGACTTTCCCAAAAGAAGTGGGGTTTTTAATAAGCTTCGCGCTGACCCGTTTCTCCGCTTCTTTGTGCATTCAAATTGAGCTACCGAGAACTTTTGACAAAGATGATGTCAGGATTAAAAGTTAACAAAATGTTTTCTTAACTTGTGCTACAAAGATGTTTTGCATGCTTCTTTGTACACGCTTTGGTCACATATTTTTTTATAAAATTTATGTGTATACCCTTATATGAATTTTAAGTCTATGCCAACCAAAGTAAGAACACGTGCAGTTGGTTTTACCGATTTTGTCACACCCCTTAAATTTCAGGCCATTATTTTAAACTTTTCCGATTATTATTTTTGACTTTTATACGTTACTTTTGAATCTAGCAATTTTTCGGGAAGTTGTCCCGCGTAAAACTAAAAAACGTCACCGAACGCGTTCTGACTCCGGACTAAATTTAGTCTACTTTTATTATTCTTAATTTAATCATTTATTAGTGTTGCGTAGTTTACGTACACTTACGTTTGCAAATTTTACAATTTTCGTGTGCGTTTCGCGTTTTTAGCATTATATTGTCAAACGGAACTCCGAAAACCTACCACCTTTGCATATAAACCCAAGTTAGCATTCTTTACTTGCCCTAGCATCATATTTTCATGACTTTGGTCCTTCACAATCACCATTTTGATTCAAGTCTTCTAAATTAAATCCCATGGCATCTTTTTGAAATTGGCAAGCATGTGTTCATGTAAGAGTTGGATAGTGACACATGAGGAAGTCTTTCTCATGCACACTATACTAGTAAAACATATTCATGTGAACTCTTACACTTATGTAAGAGTTTAACTAGTACATTTGACTTATTAACCATTCATAACTAGAACTTTACCCCAAAAATTAAACCATGGTCTTGTGGCTTGGTTCTTAGTAGAGCACTCTCACATACACACACTTTTAGTGTGTGTTGGTCACTTGCATGCTATGAGACAAAGCTCTAAACCATAATATCTTCCTATAAATATTAACACATCTCATAACTTAGGGTTACTTCTCATTTCCTAGCCTCTCCAAAATTTCTTTTTCTCTTCCTTTGTTCTTTGGAGCTCACAGCTCACAAACACCCCTCTTAGGGTTTCATTTTATTGGATTTTATTTAAGATCCAAGTACTCTAGGTTGTTTTCTAAGCTTATCTAAGGTGAATCCAAGTGTTGGTTCTTTGATTTCAAAGGTTTAATTCAAGATTAAAAGTTAGGGTTTCAAAATAAATTTGGTTGCAAGATCTTGGTGTATGTTATAGATCTAATATTCAATCTTACTACTTTATCATTTGTAAGCTCTTTCTTGAACCTTCTTTTGATTTTTTTATTTTCTTATGAAAAATTATGCTTTCTTTTGTGATAATCTTTGATATTAGAAAGGATGAGTGAACATGTGAGTTGCAACAACATATAGAAGATATGAAATAATGAAATTTATTAATGCTTTCCTTTGTAATAATCTTTGATATTGAAAGGATGAGTGAAACCCAGTGGGTTGCTACAAATGAGGATGATAGAACTAGAATGATTCAAGTGTTGTTTTGATGTTGGATTGAGTGAATTGGGGATTAGGTTAGTATAAAGCACTCTTGTAAGAGTTTGGATAGATTTTTAGAATCGATTACAAAAATAAGGTTGCTGATCCAAATTTGTTCTAGGTTTGGTCGACTTAAAAATGTTTTCATAGTTTCCAAGAAAAGGGGGTAGTTTGCGATACTTGTTTTCGTAAGATATTATTTCAATATCAGAACACTAAAATCGGAACTTAAAACGACCGGTCACGCCTCAAATTATACTTGAAACATTTTCGGCAAAACAATTATTAATACGATCATATCAGGAACGAAAATACATCTTGACCCTTTCGAGTCCGTTTTTTCGAAAGTGTAAAACACAAACATGGCCTAAAATGACGTTTCCCTTCCAAAGTCGCGAAAGTTGTGTTAAAAATGCTTTATGAGTGAGATAGACCTAGATTTCGTCAAGTTATTTTCGGACATATAATTTTATATATTAAAACATTTTCAAGCGGGTTAGGTCCGTTTAGGCTTCGAAATCCTTAGAAAATATTAATGTAGTGATTTGATCTTATTACGAAGGGTTAGGAGTTTTCTAAGAATGATAAAGCGATACCGTTAAACGTTACTAAAAATAGTAAGTTAGTACGAGTTAGCCAAATAGAAATGAAAAGTATGCGTTTAGGTTTCGTTAATGCGTTTATGGAATTATGGACTTGACAAATATAGGGGACGGTATTAACATCTCGAAACTTAGAACTTTCCGAAAATAGAAAGTTTCCTAATATAGTAACTTTCTGAAAATGAAACTTTTCGTAAGAATGGCGTAACGTTAATATAAACCTAATGAGTTCGTAAAGACACGTTTTTGTTAAATAAACTAAAGCACAAACACATATGGAAGTCTAGTTCTTTTATAAACGTTTTATGCAACGTTTCGTTATTATTTCTCGTTCTAAAGCGCGTCTTATAATTAGGTCGCGGTTAGAGTTGTTCGGTTACTTTGTTCTCCTCGTTGATTTACTATCTCATCGTTTGCTTAAGGTGGGTTCATAGCCCCACGTTTTACTTGTTTTATATTTACCTTATAACTTTTGGGGTGAGAACATGCTCGTTTACAAACTTGTTTACTCTAATGATTTCAAACTTTTATAAATGTTCGTTTGCAAACTCGGTTACATGATTGATATCACACTTTGTTTTATTTATTAATGCAATTACTTAAAACCTTTCTTTTGGAAATACGTTGGTTACTTTTACTTTGGACACAAGTACTTTACATGAGAATTTCCCTGTTTGCATGTTGCCTAAGTAAATGTTGAAACTTGTATGCCCGAGTTATCATGAACTGTTAGTTACTCAGTTGGATTAGTAAGTGAGCGTGAGTGTTGTAAATAGATATATTAGGACTAATCATCCCCGTCCGAGTAAGTAGCTCTTACTAGTTTGAGTTTGCCAAGAACAAACAGACGTATACCATGTCGAGTGATACGGTGAAGCGCCATGATGGCACCCATCAGGGCAAGATATTAAGCATTATGCATGCTTCCATTACATTTAGCCTCGGTGTCATGAGCTTAGTGCAACGTAAATACCCTTTTTGTGAAGTTGTATCTATTATAACTGTCACATGCTTTTTATAACTTGTGGTCCACACTGCTTTCGTTGAACTTTTCAAAATGCTAAATACTTTTCATAATACTATAAGTGAAGCAGTATTCACTAAACGTTTTTTATTCCCGCAACTGCTTTACTTAAACCTATGAATTCACCAACTTTATGTTGACGTTTTAAGCATGTTTTTCAGGTGCTTAGCTTTGGACTTCTCTGATGTGCTAAGTGGAGTCTACGTGCAATATGATATCATTTTTCAAGACTTTATTATCATTCATACCCGTTGTCTTTTGAAAACTTAATTAAGCTTCCGCAACGTTTAATTTCATTTGAAATCTTATAAGACTTATCCATTTTTAATAAACGCAACGAGTTATGATTTTCAAAACGTCCATTAACAGTCGTTCCCTTGATCTTGTGTGATGTATATTATGACGTCACGCCCTCGGACACGCATTCCGTCCAGACCCGGTTTGGGGGTGTGACATCTTTGGTAAGCCCTTAGGGCCTTTTCGACCTATGGCAAAAAAAATTCATAGGTCAGATCTATGTCAATTTTTGCATGTTCTTTTTTTGGTGGACTTAAATCGAGTATGCTTAGTCAGACCTTGGACCCGAGGCATAAGATGAGACTAAACATGCACTTGACATTACTATAAGAGTTACTAATGTCATAAGTCTCATAAAACTAAGAGTTGCATTTATATGCAATTAGCGCTCAATGTTTACCTCTTGCCCTACTTGTTTACACGTTGGTTAGACTTTCGGTAATAAGTGGGAGTCCAAGTTAGATCTTAGCCTTATTAGTAATTAATTGGGTAGTTAATTCTTTTAATAATTCAATTATCGAAAATACTAGTAATTGAACTTTTTTTTTATTGTAGATGACTACCACAGTCGTAAACAATTCGGTTTTTCAGGGCTTTCTTTGAGAAACATAAATTAACGTGACCTAACTTTATGGACTGGTATCGACAACTTCATATTGTTCTATCAGTCGAAGATAAGTTAAACTATCTAGAGCTCCCAATCCCTGCTACTCCTATCCCAGCTGTTGCTGGACAACAAGTTCCTCCTGAAACTCTTGCAGCTCATGCCGCATGGGTCAAAGGACAAAAGGAAATTGTTGTACTCATGCTTATGACCATAGAAGCAGATCTCCAACAGAATCTAGAAACTCTTGGTGCATATGACATGCTTAAGGAGTTGAAAACTCTGTTTACTCAACAAGCAGAGCAGGAACTTCTTTAAACCGTGAGAGAGTTTCACGCGTGTAAACAAGAAGAAGGACAGTATATAAGCTCATACGTTCTTAAGATGAAGGGCTATATAGACTATTTGGAGCGTTTCTAGGTCATCCGTGTCACTATCCCTAGCAGTGAGTCTAATTTTGTCTTGGTTCTCTTTACGAAAGAATATGACAGTCTTTGTGCAAAACTATAATATGCACGGCAATCCATGGGGGAAAAAAAAGGAAGACGGTTTGTAATGAGTTGCCATGCCTATGACATGTCCATGCTTAAGTACATGAGCAAACTCTACCAAAGAAAGACGCACTTGCACTTCATGCAATAAGAGCAAGAGAAGAAGAAGAAAGAAAAGAAAGGTACCAGGAAAAAAAAACAAACAAAGAAGAAAACCACTCAATTGGCTGCTAGGGGGAAACAATAAAGGGAAAGGGGAAGTCTAAGTTTGCTTATGTCCTAAACCCCCAAGTTTCCTCCACCACCCAAGAAGGAAGATCCTTATAAGGACTTAGTCTGTCATCACTGCGGGGTGATACGGGCCAAGGGAAAGAAGCGGGGGGGAGAAAGGGGGAACTATCCTCCAATATCTATCCGGAGTTGCTAAAGGAATAAGAAGTTATCTCAAAAGGAGTAGTGCTTCAAGTATCTTTAACTATAGAACTCTTTAACATTCCCTTGGGTAAATCTTGGGTGTATACGATACGGCGGAGTGTGTGGGACTTTTTTTTTTTTTTTTTCCATTATTTTCTGTAAAATATTTCTCAGGGGTTCAGGGAGGAAGTAGTTAGGAAGGATGAAGACCAGGAGCTTTGAGACTGTACATGGGCATTAAAAACATTATATGGGCAAGTACAGGCCATTTTTTATTTTCGTCGTTGTCGAGAGCTTTATTTTCATCGATTTTCAATCTTCTCGGTCGATGCTAATGGGATATCTGTTTTTGTTATGATTTGTAGTTTGCAGAGTGGTCATTAGTTTTTGGGGGTTTTTATTTTTATAGATTATGTTTAGTTTTTCCTTACCCAATTTTGAGGTTTTGCTCCTTCTATATAACTAGAGGTAAGTCTTGGGTAGTTTCTCTTTTTGGGATGTCGTGGGGTTGTGAATGTACCGGGTGTTGTGTGAAGGTTTAAATTCAATGGCAGTTTTTGTTTGTATAAGTTTAGTGTTTTATTTTTAGGCGTTGCGGTGTGCCGTGGGATGATGTGAAGAATGGGTTAGGGGTTGGGTATTTTGAAATTGTTTTTGTCTAGTCTATACAAATTTTAGTTTATTGTATGCTGTGTTAATGTTTAGCACATTAAAAGAGCCCAGTTAAAACTTTGGACTCTTCTCTCTTGTGGCATGTCCGTCTTGGACACATTAGCAAAAAACGTATTAAGAAGTTGCAACATGATGGACTTCTTAATTCAATTGACTTTGAGTCTTTTGAAAAAATGCGTTCCTTGTTTGTCTGGAAAGATAGCACCAAAACCTTATTCACATAAAGTGGAAAAGGCTAAAGTTCTACTTGGACTAATACACACCGATGTATGTAGCCCATTTAGAATCGTGTCAAGACAAGGAGCAAGCTACTTTGTCACCTTAGTCGTTATGGTTATGTTTACCTGTTGAAACATAAACATGAAGTGTTTGAAACTTTCAAAGTGTTTTAAAAGGAAGTAGAAAACCAACTCGGGAAGACCATAAAATCGCTACGTTCTGATCGTGGGGGCGAATATATGAGTCAAGAGTTTTTAGATCATCTAAAGGAGCATGAGATTATTGCCCATCGCACTCCTCTTTACACCTCTCAACATAATGGAGTATCTAAGAGGAGAAATAGAACCCTATTAGATATGGTTCGCTCTATGATGAGTCAAACAACTCTTTCAAAGTGCTTTTGGGATTATGCCCTTGAGTCTGCTGCACGCATTCTCAATATGGTTCCAACTAAGAAGGTTGAAAAGACACCATACAAAGTATAGTATGGGCAAGCCCCTAAGCTGTCTTACTTAAAAGTCTGAGGTTGTGAGGCACTTGTTAAGCGAGATACTCTTACCAAGCCTGACAAGTTAGAGCCCAGATCTATTAAGTGTATCTTTGTAGGATACCCAAAGGAACCAATGGGTTATTCTTTCTATTACCCACCTGAGAACAAAGTATTTGTTGCTCGGAATGCTGAATTCTTTGAGAATAGTCTTATAATTCAAGAAGCAAGTGGGAGTCTAAAAGATCTTGAAATAATTCAAGAAGAAGATACGCATCCTTTTGAAAAACACTAGCTCACATCATGATGAGGATAATCAAGAAATTTATGAACCTCAAAGTGATATCATTCCCATTCGTAGGTCCACTAGGACACGACATGCTCCAGATCAAATGTGTTTAAACATCGAGGCTGATGAGTATGAGTTGGGGATCTTAATGAACCCGCTAACTATAAAGCTTCATTGTTGGATCTTGAGTTCGATAAATGGCTAAAGGCTATGAATGTGGAAATGCAATCCATGAAAGACAACAAAGTTTGGGACTTAGTTGATCTTCCTCCTAACGAGAAAACCATTGATAGCAAATGTCTCTTCAAAAAGAAAACCAACATAGATGGAGCTATACACACCTATAAAGCTCGTTTTGTAGCGAAGGGCTTCACTCAAACCACAGGGATTGATTATGAAGAAACCTTCTCTCCTGTTGCAGACATTAGAGCTATTAGGATTCTCATAGCTATAGATGTGTTTTATGACTATGAGATTTGGCAAATGAATGTCAAAACTGCCTTCCTCAATAGATATCTCTCTGAAGAGGTATACATGAAGCAACTTAAAGGTTTTGTTAATCCAAAATTTCCAAACCAAGTATGTAAGCTAAAGCGTTCCATTTATGGCTTAAGGAAGCATCAAGGCAATGGAATAAACGATTTGATGATGAAATTAAGAAATTTAGATTCACTCAAAATCGTGATGAGCCATATGTATATATGAAAGCTAGTGGGAGTTATGTCACTTTCCTAATCTTATATGTCGATGACATATTGATCATGGGAAACAACATTCCAATGTTATAGGACGTTAAATCCTACCTTAGAAGGTGTTTTGCCATGAAAGATTTAGGAGAAGCTGCATATATTCTTGGAATTAAAATCTACAGAGATAGATTGAAGCGGTTAATTGATTTGTGTCAAAGTGCTTATATTAAGAAAATATTGAAAAGATATTTCATGGAGAATTTCACATGTGGAAGTATCCTCATGCAAGAGAAACTCAAATTAAGTAAATCACAAGGTGCCTCAACACCTGCTGAGGTGAAGCGCATGCAGAATCTATCATATGCTTCGGCAGTGGGATCCATTATGTATGATGTGAGATGCACTCACCCTGATGTTGCGTTCGCTCAGAACATAACAAGTCGGTTTCAACATAATCCAGGTGAACTTCACTGGACTGTTGTTCAGAACATTCTAAAGTATCTTTGCAATACTAAAGATATGTTTCTTGCTTACGGTGGTGATATAAAACGAGAGCTCAGAGTTTCTTGCTACACTGATACTGGATATCTGACGGATGCTGACGACTTGAAGTCTCAGACCGGATATGTATTCGTTTTAAATGGAGGTGTTGTTGACTAGAAGAGTTCAAAGCAAAGCATCTTTGTAATTTCATCTGTAGAAGCTGAGTATATAGCTGCTTCAGATGCCTCTAAGGAGGCTGTATGGGCTAGAAAATTCATTTATAAGCTTGGAGTGGTACCCACAGTTGAAGAACCCATAAAGATGTATCGTGACAATACTAGAGCCATTACTATAGCTAATGAATCAGGAATCACCAAAGGTGCTAGACATTATCGTGCCAAAGTTTACTATTTGCGAGAGGTGAAAGAGTATGGCGACGTTAAGCTAGAAAAAGTTCACACAGATGATAACTTAGTTGATCCTTTTACTAAAGCTCTGGCTTTTCCTAAACATTCAGAACATACTAAGAATATAAGAATGCTTCCAACTAGTAATCTCATGTAAATCTGTGTTTTTTATTAGTATTTAGATAATTGGGATTGTAAGACAATTTTTAATTTCTGATGAATAAAGATATTTGATATTTGTTTTCATTCATAGATTAATTGTTATCCTATATTTGCGTGTTTAAATCCTTAAATAATTTTTCCATTTTAAATATGTCCATTGTCAGTTAACAATATGGGAATATTGTTACATAAGACAAATGTGAGTGTTGGTTGTATTTTTTCAATACATGGATAGATTCCCACCAAACTCATATGTTATTCACAAGGGTTGCATATTGGACACCCCGACTTTCGTACATTTACTTTTGGATCCTTGTCATGAGTAACATGTCAAACATGGTTAAATAAGTCATCCTTAGACTTGAGATGCAAGCAAGTTCTGCATGTGTGGATATTATTTTTTAAGTATATGTCAAACGATATCCTAAATAAGGTAGTTATCAAGGCTATTCTTAGAAGTGATGTGAAGCAGCATCCACAACACTTGTAGTCAACAAAGAATTTGTTTCTCCACTTGATAAGTGCAGTATGATACCATGGTCCCCCTCTAGAATTAATCAGATAATTACATGGCCGTGCCCAAAGGGTAATTCAAGATGATTCTTGATTACATTTGGTATATCTGAATTAAATTCGATAACAAGAATCTAAATGGTTAAACTATATGAAACGAGTTACGATCCATATCCATGGTTTAACATTATTTGAACAAAAGGATGATATTAGCAAGAAATAAATAACCATTATACTGAGAATGTTCTTGGAACTTCATCTCAGGTATTTCTAGTTTAAATAACAAATGGAGTATTGCTAGACGTTTCCATTGTTAGTATAAACGCAGTCCGCTACTCTAACTCCCAAGTGGGAGCTGTTGGAATGTGGTAGTTGGATCCGGGGTTTATACGACTAGAGATACGTGAGTCTATTGGGGGTACACACATTAAACACTTAGAATATGTTTATTCTTAAATATACTTCACGTAACGTTTAAATGTAAACCGGAGGGACTAAATTAAACAAAGTACAAACCCCATGGATGCCTTATGATAGCCGATCCATAAGGGTTAAGAGAGGGAAGTGTTTGTGTCAGTTTAAGAGAGTAGGGAAAGGTTTAGGATAAGGATGAATTCCTTTGAGTGGTGAGCAAGGAATGAAGGTTTTCTTGTTCTACAAGAACTAAGGTATTGTGACTATAAATACACCCATTCCCTAGCTTATTCCTCATTCATTCTAAACCCTAAAATCACCTAACATAGTTTCGGTAATCTCCCCCTACTCCCAACCGATTTCGGCAAAAACCCTAAAAGGATTTTTAGATTTTTGGTTCGCCTTTTCTTCTTTGATTTGATTTTTGGTAATCCTATTAAGGGATCTTTGTAGCGATTTTATTTCCCACAAAGCTTGTAATAGATTCAAGGAAGATCTCAAGGTGACAACGTTTAGAAACCAAAAGGTTTTCATTTTCTTGGGTATTCGGTTCAACCGAAATCGCACAAACCCTAATTAGAGTTTATTGATTTTAGGTCCAAGTAAAACAAAGGTTGTTGGTGGTTTTCGATCCAAGAAAGTACTACACAAGGTGTTTTGTGAGACGTGAAGTAAAGACTAGCATCTTGACGTGTTCGTTGGACGTGTTTGTGTGAGCAACCGTAGAGGTGACAACTTAGTCATTAAGTTTCCAAGTAAATATTCTCGTTGTTTGCTTTAGGTCATTCAACAAAAGGTTAGTGTTTCTTTATCTTTATACGCGTGTTAATCTTTAATGTCAAACTAGATCCTATCCGCTGCGTACTCATAGTAAACATGATTTACTAGTTATTAAATCCCAACAATATATACATCTATTGTTTGGCTTTCTTGTTTGTTTTTTAAAATTGCCTAGATAATTTAACACACACATCATCAAACAGCCAAGCTATGTCGCTTCATTTACAAAATTTGTCTACCAAAAGATCATAATATACGATCCAGTAAGTAGTTTAGTGTATAAACGAACTGGCCATGTTTAATGCTTTCTTGTTACCATAATAAGCACATAGACACAAAATAGTTTGAAAAGGTTACAAATGAAATATAAGAGCTGGTATTGATAAAACGGTTACAAATGGAATACCTACCAAGTAGTTTTTATGTAAAATTTTAGACATCCTTTAATGCTTTTTTCTACCGTAATAAGCACGTACACATAAAATAGTTACAATTTAACGAAACAAACTTAATATTGTTTATGCTTGTTTATTTAATAGATAAACACACATAAACGAACTTTTTATCGCACGGTTAATAAAATGGTTACCGAATATTTAGCTCATTTACGGCCCTAACCATACCTTAATTTACACACTCAATTACAAAAATAGTTGGATCAGACAATGGATACTAAATAAGATGGCTAAAAAGCAAAGATGAAACATACATAAAACTCAAAAATATACCAAAATATTATAACATTTATACCCATGATTCATTACATTACATGATATATTTCCCTACCACTAAATACCTCTTTATAATAATCACTAAACACCTCCTTATAATAATCAACTAAGAAGTGGAACCACTTTTCACGTAGAGCTGATAAGTAGTTTTAGTGATATGTATGAGCTGGTACAAAATAATACATATAGGTTATGTTTGTGCTTAACATGATTAATATGCTATAAATTATAGGTGGCAATTTATCTCCAAAAAGGAAACGGGTCAAAAGTTGTGGTAAAACCCATGGAAGGAACTTTGTTTTGAGAGTTTGGCTATATTTTAATGGTTGGCATGTAGGGGATTGTAAATGGGTAAAAATTATGCAGTGGCCTTAAGGGTATCATTTTACCTGTCAATGGTGAAAAACGACAAATTACAAAAACTAATACAATTATATTAAAAGTAAAGTTAAGTTATGCAAGTGGTGAACCTAGGTAGCCTTGTTGATCAATAGTTTCCCTACTTACTGGATCATATATTATAATCTTTTGGTGTATCATGTATACATGTACGAAAATAACGGCAAGAGAACATCAAATAAACATAATGGTAGTTAAAACATCAGTAAGGTGGCAGATTGGAATTTCTTTTCACATGAACCTAATAAGTTTTTCAAAGTTAAACTTTTTTAAAGGCCTAACCTACTTTATAACTACACACTGACCTATTTTAAAATCCTCAAAGGTATCAGATTCATAGATTTATATACCATCAAAAACATATCTAAACAAACATCTGCTGGTTAGTATTTTTAACAACAAAACACACCTGAGCTCGCACAAAACCACAAAGAGCAAAGGTAGAGAACTGGGCATCGGGCACTCTTATACAAATGGCCAACACTGATCTGAACAGATGCATGATCCTTTGAGGTGATCAATATGTTAGTAGCAGAGCTGCAAGTAAATAATGATTCTTGTAAACCAAAACCGACAATTATTACCACTTCCTGGTAAGTAATATAGTTTCTTTTATAAATTACCACTTCCTGGGGATGTAGAAATCCATGTTTCATTCTGCATCTTGATAGTTTATTAAACAACAACAATCTACATATAAAAAAGACACAAAAAATTAAAAAGAATGCCTAAAACTAAATATGTTGTTACATCAAATACCACCTGTAAAATGTAGGCAAAGTTGATTAGAATCTTGGTATTTATTACTACGTGCAACCACTTTTTGTAACTCCTTTTACTTACATTTGCAGTGACATCCTTTAATTCGACTCCTGGCCAACTTCTTGTTACTACATAAGATAAAAACCCACAATTAGTTTTAACCCGCACACTTGAATTTTAGATCAAGGAAAGATAAAAATGAGACTGCGATCTTACTTTCAATTATACATTTAATTAAAAGCCAGCACGTCCTATTTAATACACATTCAATTCCTTTTTCCCGCCGACCGGGTTGATTCGCCTGACCCGCCGGAAACCCGCCATATCTTCCGCCGGAACCCGATCTGATTTAATGCATACCCCCTACCCGGTTGTTATTGTTGGGTTTTTGTATCTCTCTCTCTCAACAAGACACGTAGCATGGTACGTGTCTTCTCCTCCCTCTTCTCCTTAAATAATCATCCTCTTGAATCTCAAAATTTTTAATTAATCGTCCTCCTGAATCTCAAAAATATCCACCGCCTTCATCATCCATCTGATCCATCCACCAAAACGATAAGATATCCTCTATTACCCAAAGCCATAACTCTCTTCGATGTCACCGACCTCTTCATTGCCGTCGTTCATAGTGTTGGTGGTCGGTTGGTGACATTGGTGTTTGTTGGCTTGGGTTGGAATCTTATATCTCCAGATGTGTGTGGAATTATTAAGTCACAATCTCTAATTGAAAGGTATATTCAAAGGATTTAATTTTCAAATTAGGGTTTTGTTATTGGGATTTGTTAATTTTAGGACTTAATGAATATATTTTGGAACTTCTGTATGTGGCTTATGTTTAATTGTCCCCAGAGTTTTTTAGTCCCTGATGACATCAAATAAGGTCACTTTATTATATCATTTATCCCATCTGTTTTGCCCACTTTTATATAATTATTGCATTATTTGGTACTTAATTGCTTTAAAGTTTGTAAATGCAGTAATTTAGGAGTGTTTTGTGAAGACAAGCTAAAAGGCGCAGAATTTAGAGCTAAAACGAAGACATTTGAAGAATGCTGATTTCTGACTACATACGCCGTATCCAACAAAAGAGATAGGTCGTATCAGCGCCAAGACTTCACAAGAAAACGCGTTTGACCAATTCCCAATACGGGGTATCCCTTCTGTTTACATACGTCGTATCCATGAAGATAACTATTCAAAGATACAGTAAATAAAGTAAATTGGGAAAGATATCACTGATTGATTGAGAACGTAGCGCACACTCTAACGAATCCAGCCCTATACGCCGTATCGACCTAGCCAGATACAGCGTATCGAGTCTTTTTCAGACATTACAAATAGAAGACTCAAAAACGAGTTTTCAGTGTGCAATATCATATTCTATAGACCATACTCATTAAAGACGAATTTTAGAAGAGAAGATTAGCCACCAAGGTCAAGCATTGATCATAAATCCATATTACTCTCGTAATCGTTCGATTTTCATTATTTGATTACGCTTGTATAATTACAATGGTTGTGGGCTAATACCCTCGGGTATTAGCTATCTTAATGAAAGTTCAATGTTTGGTTTATTTTAAAATTGATTTCTTAATTTATCGTTGATTGTTTACTTATGTTTATCACCGCATACTTGTTTATGTGTTTGAATATGCAACCTGTCATTCAACTGGGTCTAGTGATACCTAAAAACTAATCTAGATGTCGGGATAGCTCTCCATATCGTGTTTTATATTATTGGACCAATAGGATCACAAATAACGTTCTGTCTTTGTCTTTGAATTATGAGCTTAGTTGGACCGGTAGGTGACCTGTTTATGTTTCAGCAATCATGCTCTTAATTAACTGATAAAGATTTGAATAGTGGACTACCAGTATATATAAACACCGTCAAGCAAAAAGTGGGCTAAAGTCCCGTTGGGCTAGGGTTATAACAGGATCACCACTTGTCTATGAATTCCCTAGATAAGATTATAATTAAAACTAAAGGATGCTTATGCGGATGCGTTAATTGTGACAGTATACTCTTGGTCTATGGTCTTAGGATGATGTCCCGCCTAAGTCTTAAGAATGATATGCCGCTTCGAGATAAGTAAATCATTACACTAAAACAAACAAACCAACATTGAACCGGATTTAATATGGCTAATACAGTTTTCTATCATTTGGCTTGTACCGCTTTTCTATCTTCTAATTTTCTTCTTTTGTGTTTATTGTGTATTGAATTGATATTTGTCACCACCAAACCTGTGCCAGATCCCTCATACGCTGAAAACCCCCATATCATTAGACAACGTATATAGCATAGGTTTAACCAGTAAATAGACTAATTAGAACTAATTAAAATACTGATAGAATATAGGATTAATGTTTCACTCTTAGTGTTCGACACCCTACTTACCGCGAAACTCCATCTTGACCGGGTACACTGCCCGTTAAAGTGTTGTTTTAGGTTTGTCGGCTAAATATAAATGTAAAACTTGATAATCAAATAATTGACCCTACACGACAGCACATCAGGTTTTTGGCGCCGTTACCGGGGAGAGAATTAATTAAACCTTATTCTTATTAGTATTTCTAACCATTAATCAATTTAGCTTGGTGTAATTGTATTGTGTGTTTAAATTCCTGCATTGTTTATTTTTGTTCAATACGACGTATTAGTCCAATTCACCTTTTTTCCATAGAGAGTTCATTACAGGTAAAAATGGACGACCCAAATATCACCATGGAGGAATACATCAGACTTGAAGAAGTAAAAGCTCAAAGACATGATAGAACGTTTAATTGGCAAACTTCCAGGTTCGGGAAAGTTAAATATTATAAAGACGAGGACGATTACTTCACAGACTTCGAAACTGAATTCCCAGCCGTAGTCTTTGATAATACATTAACGTCCGATATTGCACTCCCGTGTGAACCCACGGTAAGTCCTCCTAACGAAAACAAGATTGATTTCAGAATATCATTAGACGAATCCGACAATGAAGATTACACGATAATTTTTGACGAAAATTCATTTTCTTATAAAATAATTTATGTCAATGATTTGAAAAAGGATTCAAAAAATTATGAAATCCCCAAGCCTTCATCATCCGAACCTACGATCGATTACCTTGATGATTTAGACTACTTTAATAATTTCGAAAATAAATTTCCAGCCATTGTTTATAACGATGGCTTAACGTCTAAACCAGACATAGAAATTGAACCTCCCGTAAGTTCCGAACATGTCAGTAAATCTGAAACATCATTGTCCGAATATGATGAAGAGGAACAAAACGTTTTACACTTTAGTAATTCATTTCCACTAGACAAAATTTTTCCCAATAATCCGAAAATGATTAAGGACAGTGATGATGATATTGATATAACATAGCCCTATAGATGTAACGAAGTAAACAGATCAAATGAACTTTCGAGAAAAAATCATGATAAATCCAATAAAGTCTTTGATCGTAGTCAATAGTATATATATATAATATAGGTAAATCGGCAAATCACTTTTAACAAGCGATAAACCAACTCACAAACAAAATATAATTCCGGAAGTATCGACTTCGAAAGTAACACCTTCTAGTCGTTTCCCGGGTCGTTTTTGTTCAGACGAGGCGTGAATTGAACTTTTTGTTGACGTTTGTAATCGGGATTTTGAATAGATTAAGATTTTTGATTTGGATTCTAATTTCTACAAATATAAAGCAAATAACAAATAAAAACAAGCAACGATTGAAGCGAATACGAATTAAACACAAAAAAACGTTAACGGGATTCTAGAAACGCAACGTAAAAACCTAAAACTTCAAATTTTAACCCTAGAAAAGCAAATTTAATTTTTAAAAGTCCTAAATGATAAAAGAAAATTTTAGAAAAAAGAATTATATTTTTATGACTTTTATTTAATTTATTATGAATTAAAAACAGTTTTAATCTAAAAATATTATTAAAAATATTAAACTAAATTATAAAATTCTGAAAAAATCAAGGAAAAAACTTTAAGTGATGCAGAATGCAAGAAAAATAAGACGTTTGAAAAACTGCTTATAAATAAGCAGTTAATAAGCCAAACAGCTTATAAAGCTTATTGGCTAAAAACATCTTAAAACCAATTGCACCCCAAAGACTTTCAGAAAAGTCCCAAGGGCGCAGATGGTAAAAGGGGAGTGGAGTATGTCAAATGCTAGGTCGAGGTCTCGGATTGAGTCCTCCTTGGTGCTCCTGACCCCTTACCTTTTTATTTTTTAAAACTTTTTTAACACAACTTTTTATTAAGCTAAAATAATACTTTTTTACAAAAACACTTTTTTTCTGAAAAGCTTTAATAAGCCAGAAATAAGTTGCTTAAAATGACAGAGTGCACCTAAAAACTTAAAGGCTTTTATACTAAACTCAGATTTGTAAATAAGCTTCTAAAAGCTTAACCTAAGGTCAAATAAGCTTATAAAACCTTAGACCTAACCTAATAAGCAAACCTAAACAAGAATTAAGCAAATCCAATAAGCCATAAGCTCAGAATCTCAAATAAGCTTTTTGATAAAACTGATTAACAAAACAGCCTAAGGGGGACTTTTAAACTAATTTTTAAGGGACAAAAGCTATAAGCTAATGGGTAAAAACTCAAAACAGATGAAGTTCAACAACCAGACTACTCAAATAAGCAAGAAATTTGCATTTTGATTAACTAAATAAGCTAGAAAAAGCTAATGAAAATGGCAGCTTAACTATTTTTGTTTTTTAGATTTTGAAAGGATTAAAAGGCTAATTGCAGCCCTACTTTTAAGCTAGTAAACAAGCTCCAAACTATGAAATAAGCTAAAACAGATTGAGATTATACTACAAACTACTTGTGCACTAACTTTCAAATTCTAAGACTAACTTTAACTATCTTAGAATTAAGATTGAAAAGTGACTTTTAAACTTTGAAAACCTTATTTTAACAGTTTGACACAAAAACCTTAATAAACAATAGCCCTCTTAACCAAACTATATCTACTGCATTTAGACACCAAAACAAACATAAAAGTAACTCCAAAATGCAGTTTATAAGACCCTTATCAAATAAGCTGTTTGATTAAGCTTATAAATCTTAGATCCAAACCATAAGTACCTTAAACCTTGTACATGAGTTTTATGTTTTAAAAACTTATGAAAACTAATTAAACCAACTTAAAAGAGCTTGAGAAAGTTGGCTTTTAAACCAAAGTGAGCTCAAACAGCATTAACCTAAGTTAATGTTGCTTGTCCCAAACACCCCCTTATAATCATAAAACTCATTTTAAGTTTATATAAACTGATTTACTTTGAGATCCTTGAAAACAGATTAATAACTAATTAAATTAAGCATTAATAAGCACTTTCCAATCACTGATAAGCTCTAGATAATAAGCAAACTAAATAAGCTATTTTTGGCTTTTTTAGGACAGATTGTAAGAAAAACAAGAACAAAAGAGGTTTAAGCTATAATAAAGCACAAATCAACAATAAGCAACATTATTAAGCATATAAAGGTAATAATAAGCAGAAAATAAGCACTTTAATAAGAAAATAACAAAATAAGCTTTTTGAATGAAAATTGGAACACACCTTAATCCTTGCTTTAAACAAGAGCTTAATAGCTTCTTAAGAGCTTATTAGTTTATGCTGGTGAGTACAATAAGCCCATCCCTTATTGGCTTATCATCCAAAAGAGAAACCATGGAACAGTAAAGAGAAAGAAACTTGACTTTTTATTGAATAACTTGTGAGTACAATGCTTGGAAAAGTAAAAAGCTTATAAATAAGCTAGAAAATAGGGAGTTTTAACAATAAGCAGTAAAATAAAATGCTGGAAAAGTAAAGATTAAAGATGATAAAAGAGATGATGATTCAAACTCGAAATCTCCTTCTATTTATAAGGAGGTCTTGTGCACTATGTGAGGAAGGACAGCTAAGGGCTTCAATTCTTCCAAAATTTCTTTCAATCTTGACCAATCAACATTAAACTGCATCCTTGACTTTCCCCTTATTCTTGCCGTGTCAATTCGTCCAATGAGGGGCCTTGAGACTGCCAACGTGGCATAGGCGTGTGTCAGGGATGGTATGAGAGTGTGTTGAAAGCGTTCGTGTCAATGGAAGAGTGGTTTTGCTCGTTTTGGGCCTTCCCGCCATTTTCGGGGTATTTAATTATATTTCAAAATTGGGGGTTAAAGGATAACGGGTGTTAAGGGTTTGTTTGGTTTAAGGACTAACGGTGTTAGTCCTTGGGGACTAACGGTGTAAATCTCCAAGGACTGGTGATGTAAAAGGCTTAACGATGGTATAGTTAAGTAAGTATTGGGCCGGTTTGGTGTTTTGGGCTTTTAATGATATAAGGCTTAAGTCTTATATGTTAATGGGTTAATCCGGCCCATTAACTTGGGTTGGGTTGGCCCACTAAGATGCATACGCCTTCGGCTTTGGTTTTCTACGCTCTTTTCAATCCCGTGCTCGGTTTTGTCTGGTTTTGGCTTTGTTTTTGTCCTTTTTGTGAATATCCGTTACCTGCACAGTAAATAAAACAAAACAAGCATATATTTGGCATTTTAAGTCCGTTTTTGGTCATTTAAGCTCATTTTATTTAGAAAAAGGTATGTGTATTTAAGCACATACCAAATCTCCTCATACTAAAATATTGCTATGTCCTCACGCAATGAAATAAATCTATGTTTAGAAAACCAAAAAATACAACCCCCTTAAATTAAATACCTTGAAAAGTAGCAAAGTGTAAAATTAAAAGGGATTAAGAAATTACTAGTTTTTTAAACACTCTCCGTTTACCATTTTCTTTCTTGCACACATGTTTTTCTTTTCTTTCTTTATGTACAACATGCTTGACTTTCATTATTGATCATAACATTTAGGATCACTGAATAAGAAACACCTCAATCATAAGGTGCCCAAGAAAGATAAATTCATCATCCTTGATTATTCACCTATTCATATACTAAGCTTAAAAACAAAATCATTGTTAATTACAAGTTGGGATGCTAACGCTACTCATATTTGTAATTTGTGTAAACCTTTCCTCCCAACAGATATTTTATATTAAGGTGTGTGTGCTCAGTTTAAATTTTGACCATCCAACCCACATTTTTAGATAGTTATAACCTTTCTAAGTTTCACGTTCCATTTTTAGTTATATGAATTCAAAGGTGAGATTGTCCCATGTAGCAACATTTCTTCTCGGCACAATCCAACCTCGTCGGCTAAGTACCAGCTTTTAACAAAAACCCCTCAAAGAATAGATTTTGTCGAGACTATTCTGACTTTTAAAAAAACCCTTTTACTAAAAACATTTAGTAAAACTTAGTAAGTTTATAACTTAAAGCCAGGCTAATTTCCTCCAAACTAAAGACCTTATATGTAAGTAATTTCCTTAGAGTGCACTTTCTTCTTCGGAACCGTCCCGACCTCAATTGTTCAAGTGCCCAGGCTTTTGACACCCCACAGAGAATACTGATCAAAATAACAAAAACGTCCGTTTCCAAAATATTTATAGGGATTAACAAGTTTAAGTTCAAAAGAATGTTTAAATTTTAGAAAAAGACATTTTCCCTTTATTTATTAAGCAACATTATTATATTTTTCGCATCATTTTCATTTTTTTGCAACATTTGTATTTACACCGTATACAGGGAAAATTTCTTTTTAGAAAATTAAACATATTTTGATCAAAAACTCTTATTTATCAATTTATTGATAAAGCTTTTTACTCTAAAAAATTAAGGGTGATAAAACTTTAACTTGTCTTTCAAAAAGAGCACGTATAATTAGTCATTTTAGAAGCCACTGGGAGAAAAAGCCACAAATTACACTTATGAGCTTTTAAGATTTCCAACTCAATCCTAGCCTTAGCATTCAATACTTTATTTAACTCTATCCATTTCTCGTTCTCGTGAAATTTAAAATTCTTTAATAAAAAAGATCCGCGAAAGCCATAGCTAATAAAAATAAGCCTTTTGCATATTTAAAGCCATTTTAATGGAAACTTGCAAAATCTTGGCCTTTTGAGCTAGAGTTTGCATTTTAAAATCTTGTTGTAATAAAAGACTAGCAAAAGCTTTATACAATTATAAAGGTTAAGGGAGTATAGGCTAGAGCTCAACATGCTCGGTTAGAGTCAAAAATTAGTCTTATTCTCAAACCAGCGGGAAGTCAACATTCTGTGATAAACACTGTTTATTTTATTTTTGCAATTTTTTTTAAAATTTTGGCCTAATAAATCACATTTGTTTGGATTTTCTACTTGGTAAAACGGGGTTACGTAAAGACACTAGACAAGATGCAAGTGGGATCAAATCGATAGATTACCCCCTTCATACAGAATGATAACATTTCCTCAATGTGGGGTTGTCACCCCCCTCAAAATTCTCAAAAGCAAACACCACTGTCTAATAATTCTTTTTCGTGTGGTGGTAATGAGCTTGGGTCATACGGTCATAGTCTTGCACGCGGATAAGTGTATAGCCAAAAAATGTTGGTCATCGTTCCTCAGGACGCCCCAACCGCAAAGTCACTAGCATCACACATAATTTCAAGGGCAAGAAAGATCCCAAATCGTGGGCACATAATATTGGAGCTTCATTTGTTTCTTCTAAGGGTCTCAAACGCCTCTCGCACCCTGGTCAAGAAAATGAATGGAGTCTCTTTTTCAAGAAGATGGGTCATTGGCCCGGCGATTTTAGAAAAATCATGAATATATCGACGATAAAACCCGACGTGACCTAGAAAACTCCGAATTCCTTTGACGGACATGGGAGGAGGTAATTTTGTAATAACATTAACTTTTTCCCTATCTACCTCAATCCCATATTTCAAAATCTCGTGGCCAAGGACAATGCCCTCTTTGACCATGAAATGGCACTTCTCCTAATTTAGAACAAGATTGGTGTCTTTGCACCTTTTAAGCATTTTGTCTAAATAGGAAAAGGCAAGAGAGAAAGAAACCCCGAAGACCGATAAAATCATCCATGAAGACTAATCCATTGTTTTCCTCGATCATGTCGTGGACAAATGTCATCAATGCACCATTGGAACTTACAGGTACATTACATAAACCGAAAGGCATACGTCGATAAGCAAATGTTCCATAAGGGCAAGTGAAAGTTGTCTTCTCTTGGTTTTGCGGATCAATAGGGATTTGGAAATACCCTAAGAATCCATCTAAGAAACAATAGTACTCGTTCCCAGCTAATCGTTCTAAACATTTGGTCCGATGAAGGGGTAACGGAAATGTCTTGTTCGAGTACAACGTTAGAGTTTTCTATAGTCAATACAAACAACGCCACCTACGGTAACTAACCTAGCAGAATTAACAATCGTTAATAATCATTAGTTCACAATGGTCCATTCCACACCCTTTTTGGGTATACAATGCACGGGGCTTAACCCACAGACTATGCCCAAGATATGGTAAAATCAATATCCGTCATCAGGAGTTTTACAATTCTTTTTTTGATAACTTCCATGAATTTTATAGGGATTAACCCCTTCTTTGATTGATGGACTTACTTCTTCCTCCCGTTTAAAAGTCCAATCCTCCATTAAGATTTTTGTTGAGTGCAAAACGAATTGCGGGACAATACCCATCAATGTGCCGAAGGAGGTTGTCCAAATCAATTTAGGCGCGTGCTTGTGATAACTTTTAAAACCTTAATGAAGGCGTATGTATCCTCTCTTGCTTGTTGTCTGTCTTTTCAAGTTTTTAGAAATAATGACCATGGGTAATTTTTGTACCAGTCCCCAACTTCCAAAAATGCTGTACGGATCGAAGACTAAGAAAAGAGAACGATTTTACGTCAGTATGAGTTCAAGCTCTGAAGGTTCTCAGCTACAACTGACGGATTTAAAACTGCTTTTAAAGTTCTTACACTTTAGAGTGTCCTTCCGAAAGGGAGATGGAGACGTACAATGCAAGTCTTTATTTAAGCATTTCTTTAATTAACTAATGATCTCCCCTCCGAAGACAAAATTGCAACAATCCATCACAAATTCCTCGCTGCACACATTCTTCCTCATCTTACAATCACATTTGCAAAACCAAGATTTAAATTCTCTTTCTAAAAGAAATCACCTCCCTCCAAGTCTAATAAGCGAAAGTAAAGGGACTGGGTTGAAAGATAATTTAAGCAAATCTTTAGTTCAAAATTAGAGTGGGATTGCCCACTACCTCGAAATTGTCAGATAAATCCTAACATACGTATTTAAGAATAACTCCTCACTAAGCTATATCGCGAATGAACATCGATAATCCGGCGCCCCATATAGTGATTGGATTCAAGCACTCCATCTACGTTAGGTAGTATCCTGCATTGACTTTACCAACATGCTTGAATGTTAAAGGCTTCCATCCACTCCACTCGAAGGAGTTAATTCTTTCACCGCAAACATCAATCTAAAAGCACATGCCAGTCCTCAAAAAAGGGTCTTTCCTGAGATATGTAAGGAACCCTCGAGTTATCCGACAATAGATAGATCAACCTGACTACAAAGTCGGCTGCGTTAAAACAGGAGACAAGTTTCCTACTCTCATAAAGACATCTTCGCAATAGCCGTAATGGATCATTTCAGCTGAGTACCAGACAATTCCGCAAGTCTCAAGAATCAATTTAGAGAGTATGGAGTAATATTCGAGAGTGAAAGCATCTCCCTAATGGAGAGAAGGCACATCAAGTGAAGCACTTATCCTTGCATCAAAAGATCAAGACACACGTGCGAAGCATTCAAGACTTATCTCTGGAAACAATAAACATAGGTAGAATGTAGGAACTTTTACGGGGTCTCCATAAGATTTTATTTTGGTAACTTCTTTAGGAACAAAAACTCGCCAGAACAATTCTCTCATCTCAACTGTGTAATTAGCTAACTACAAATAAAATTTACTCTTTAATTATCTTGAGAAGACTTTCGTTGCAAATAGAGAGAATGCGAAATATTTGGCAGTATAGTGAAAAAAGCATCCCATGAAATATGCCTAAAGACATCGAAGTCTGAGTAAATAGCTTCGAAAATGATAAAATGAAAGAAACACACTTCATTCATTCTTGATGGCATCTCTCGATTCACGGAGCTTCTAGTATGAACGAGTCTTCGAGAGATCGTACAGTAATAAATCGGTATTATAAGATTAGGATAGGCTAATTAAACTCGGCAAATCAGACGGTTGGAACGCTTGCAGTTTATTAGACCTTCGGAGGTTTGACTTTATTCGTACATATGGCTTGACACCTGGTATCCATTTTTTCACCTCGGGCTCTGTCTATCATTCCACCCCCAATTGGGCAGAAGAAGAAAAAAGTGAACGGAGGCAATCGGACGGACCCATGCGTAAGAAACACACTTTCTCAGTGCGCCCTACCGCGAACCGTGCTTCATCTGCCTATCATAGTCACCTTTTCTGTGGTTAGCGTAACGGTATTGCTAAGTGAAGAGGACCTGCGTAATTCGGAGGTTTTTTGTCATTTAAATAAAATTGCTCACAATATTTTCTATGCTTGTCTAGTTTTGTTGCAACCACTCGTGGCCTAATAATTTGTAACGTTTTCAAACTAGATGCACTAGCTCGCACAATCGTTCGTTTCATTAACATTCATGTAATTTGCGAGTATCATCTTGACGGCAGCCTAGCTTAGAAGTTGGTGAAGTCGTAAGGCTCCGGATAGAGACAAAACTATCTATAGGATTGCGCTAATTATTTTCCCCACGTCTGTGATTGTTTATGAATTGTGAGGAAAAAACCCTGGGTGGGTCGAAACTGAGATTGAACTACACTCGAGGATTGGTGTCACAGCATTTCCCAGATTAATATAGTTTACTTGCGAGCTCAGCAAAAACATAAGTCTTGAATATTAATCATATGATTAACCCTAAAAGTGTTTGCCACTCGGTGTCGAAGAACTCTGAGGTAGATATAGGGAGACAGGACAACCACAAGTAACACAACTTCTACTTCAACCGAGCTTTAACAGAAGAGCTGGGAGTGAGTTCAGTGTGTTTTAAGAAGCAAAAGCGTTAACGAGCATCGTAAGTGCAGATGTAACATCAGGTGAATAGACCCAAGGAGTACGAAGTGTATATCGTACTCACAATATTGGCAGACAACTGATCTGTTTCATAAGTGCGAACATTCGACTTAATCGGATCGTATACCAAGAATGTTTAAGGCACTCCCTAGGAATCTTATAGTCAACAAAGATTTCACCGGTAGGCGCTGCATCAACAATCTTGCTCGGTCATTTAATTTCTAGACATTATAGAAAAAGTATCAATATGGTGTACATTCATGAAACTACCAGAATGTAAGTGATGTGATTGGGGATGCAATATTCACCCAAGCACGAAGGAGATCATTTGAATCGCACCTCATAGCTTTACTGAATATACATCAAAGATAGTTTGCTAGCGAAAGTTTGGTTATCACATTTTAAAGATTTTATGGATTGTTGAAGGAGAGCAAAGAATTGCGTTAATGGAAATAGTACAACGATAGATCTTTCCCAACTCACTAAGCGAGCGGACAGGGGGTTCTATTTCTTTGAGCCAAATTTTCGGTGCTGCTCCCCCAATACACAGGAAAAACGGGAAAGCATATAGCTTTTTAATCAGAGAATGAATTAGGCACATCTTCATATACTTTAATCGTCGAAGTTAAATATCTTGTATAGAACGCAACGAGAAAATAAGAAAGCATGGAGGATCTTCCTATTCCAAAACCACAAAAATATCTTAGACGTTACAAGATTGAGTAAACCGTATTTAAGCTCAAAATTCTCCAATAGAATAGCGGGAATTACGATCGCATCTCGGTGGGTGCTTGGAGCAATTCCGCCATAGTACGTATATCAGCCATCGTAACTGCGGGTTTTTCAACAATAGTCGGATCGACTTGTTGGGAATGTTTTTTTATTACGACCGCTTCAGGGAGTTGTTGACGGCGTTCAAAACAATTGGTAGACAGACAAACGAGTGCGCATTAGCCACTAAAAACAAATCTATTTATTAAAAAAAAAACACAATTTTTTTTTTAGTAACCGAAAAGACAAAGTGACACGGTGCTCTCTAGAAATCACGCATAAAAGAAGCGGAAGAGCGGGTAACCGAAGCGTTTTTTAAAACTTTCTCCTTTCCTGGTCAAAGTTCTAGGATTCAATCCCTCCTTATACCTCTTTTATAGTTTGTAATCCTAAAGGTGAGCCGATTTAACAATTGACAACTCGATTTCTTTTGTTGTTTTTTTTATATTTTTTGGATTTTTGATTACTTTATAATATTTTTGTATATGTATATTAGTTTTTTTATACGAAAATATTCACAAAAACAAGAATAACTTCCGAGGAAGGATCTTCAAAAAACAATCTTCAAACGATAACTAGAAATTCGTAACACAGCCTCCCCGGAAGCGGCGCCAAAAATAATCAGTTATTCAATAGTTAAATATATATATATATATATATATATATATATATATATATAATATATAATAAATATATTATATATATATATATATAAATATATATATATATAATATTTAATATAGGTAAATCGGCAAATCACTTTTAACAAGCGATAAACCAACTCACAAATAAAATATAATTCCGGAAGTATCGACTTTGAAAGTAACCCCCTTCTAGTCGTTTTCCGGGTCATTTATGTTCCAACGAGGAGTGAATTCAACTTTTTGTTGACGTTTGTAATCGGGATTTTGAATGGATTAAGATTTTTAATTTGGATTTTAATTTCTACAAATATAAAGCAAATAACAAATAAAAACAAGCAACAATTAAAGCGAATACGAATTAAACACAAAAAAACGTTAACGGGATTTTAGAAACTCAACCTAAAAACCTAAAACTTCAAATTTTAACCTTAAAAATGCAAATTTAATTTTTAAAGGTCCTAAATGATAAAAGAAAATTTTAGAAAAACGAATTATATTTTTTTGACTTTTATTTAATTTATTATGAATTAAAAATACTTTTAATCTAAAATAATTATCAAAAATACTAAACTAATGTAAAAAAATATGAAAAATTCAGAAAAAGTACTTTGAACTATGAGGAATCTAAGAAAAATACTAACTGGAAAAATGGCTGAACGAATAAGCTGCTAATAAGCAAATATAAGCTGGAAGCTTAAACTAGTAAAAGCCCTTATATATTAAATGTTGCAAATATAAATTGAAAAAGTTCCAAGGGTAGATGGTAGTGGAGGGTGTGTTAAAGGTGTTGGTTATGTTGGGGGTGAGGTCGCAGGTTCAAGTCCTGGCCCTTACCTTTTCAAAAAATATTTTTTTTATTTTCTTTTGGAAAAAGCTAACTATAAGCACAAATAAGCAAATTTAATAAAACAACTTTTTCTAAAACGGGCAAATAAGCTTGGAAAAAGCTACTCAAAATGACAGAATGACTTGGAAACTTTTTAACTTTTAGAATTAAATGATTTCTCACATAAGCTGCTATAAGCTAAACTTCAAACTGAATAAGCTACCAGAACTTTAAACATACCTTAATAAGCTATTCAACACAGAAAAATAAGCACTAAAATAAGCTGGAGGCTTAAAAATCAAACAAGCTATTTTGGCTATAAGGTTCTAAAAACAGTCTAAGAGCACTTTTTAAGGTAAGTTTTAAGCTAGTTGACTAATAAGCTGAACCTTAAAAACTTCAAACAGATTATGCTACTACTATAAGCTATAAGAATAAGCAAAAATTAAGCACTAAGGAACAATAATAAGCTAGATAATGACTATTGAAAACT
>BQNB010055335.1:10961-39154 GCA_026074375.1 Tanacetum coccineum
GTTAGTTTTTTTTAGAATGCACCAAAACAGTGCTTGAAATCGGTCGTTACTTAACGACCTTTAATTTTTTTTTTTACAAAAATATACCTTCTAACACGTCCAACCAAAAAACCGGCCGCCAAACATCCCGCAGCAGAGCGCGGGTGAACCTAACTTGTTATAATATATAGACTTGTAATTATTTTAGTATTATGATTAAAAAAAATGATAAGATAATCAAGAAATGTTGTGTGGGTGTGGTCTAATCTCATTGGTTTTGGGATTAGTCAATGAAATAAAGAATGACTAGTCTTTGTCTTTGCTTGTTTACAATTGGATATTACCTACTTTTCATTAATTATTTGTTTAATCTTAACAGTGCTCAAAAGATAATGTTGTATAATATTGACAGCCTAACCTTTTCTCACCAGGTTAAACTTTAAGTTTAAAATAATAAGTAAAAAAGTAATTAATAATATCTTTTGAGATTTGTTTGAAAAAAAGCATTTCGCCTAACAAAACAAACATTTAAGCAAACTTATGGAGTAATTCCCTCCTGAAAATTCAACCTCATTTGATGTTAATTTAGTTGAAATTTACATCGTGTTATTTTAGTAGTGACAAGTATAAGGTTGGGTGCATTGGCGACGATTAATATCATAACTCAATACTATATCACTTTTCACTCCACTATCAACAACTCAACGCTATATCACTTTTTCACTCCACCACCGACAACTCAACGCTATATCACTTTTTTACTCACCACCGACAAATCAATGCTATATCACTTTTTCACTCCACCACAAACATCAACACTAAACAAGTATAATATGACCATCAACTTCATCATCGAAACGTGCTTCACTTTAAAAAAAAAATTCCCCACAACCAATATCACAATTCGTTCTTGGTTAAGACCGACATCTTAACAATATTGATATATAGCGCGCTGTTCGGGAGTAGTGTTTTAAGAGTGAAGCGTTGTTAGGGGCGAAGACGCTTCTTAGACGCCCCTGTTACACCCAACCTAACGATTGAACCAAAATACTCCATTCGTTCTAAAATAATTATCCACTTTTATATTGCTTAAAGTTTTTTTTTTTAAAAAATCACTAAGAGTAGATGCAATAGTGACCGCGATCACCGCTGCCAATTCAATGTTGCATCAACTTTAAACTCAACCACCAACATAGTGTAATCAAACAAGAAATTTAACCACTCAAATATACCTAACTTTATTAACAAATATACGCTACAAAACTTATACACTCACACACAACCAACTTCAACAAATCAGTTGTTCCATCAACCGAGTTCTCCCAAAAATCCTTCAGAAAGGTTGAAGCTCGATTACATCCGGTCCAATTACAATTTTCATCAATCAAATAAAAATGTATACACTATTTTAATACGAAATGAGTACCTTTTAAATGTACGCGACTTAACTAAAATACGTAACTGATTGAAATAAATGTAAAAAGCATGTTGGAGTGAGAAATAAAAATGCCACAAGGGTAGAATAGTAAATGAAAAATGGAAAACACTAACCATGGTTAAGAAAAAACTAATCAAGTTAGTTAACTATGGTTAAGAATGGGATGATGGTGGTGGCAACTTTATCCTGTTTCTCTCTCTCTCTCTCTTAGAAAAACGTTTTATAATAATAATATTTCACAATATTTCTGTATCTATCCATTTCTGTCTCTCTCTCTAAAACACACATAGTTGTTAACACTTCCGTCTATCTGTCTATCGCCGTTAACAGTAAGTTACTAGTTCATTTCATTTGATGCTTGTTAAATTTCTAACATCTTTTTTTTTTTAATTTAAATTGAGTTTGAAATGAAATGAAGAAATAACTGTCTTATTATTCTTTTTAAAAAAAAAACTGTCTTAATTGGATTCTGGGTGAGATTAATAATTGTTTGTTCCATTTTGATGTTTTATTTGTGTTACTAAAGTAAAGATTTTCTTGTTTGTTGATGTTAATTTCTCATGTCTCACTTGCCCCTATTATTGTTCCTAAGGCTAATAGATTTCATTTTTAGGCTCAACATTTTTTTAACTTTTTTTTTTCTTTTGCAAAAGATATAAAGCCAAATATGTTTATCAATGTTCTCCCCAATTTAATATGTTTTGTCAAGTTTGGTATTTTGTACATATCTGCGTTCGCCATTAGAATGAATGTTGATAAACATATTTAATGGAATTGTTGATGAATAGATGATAGACATCCTATATTGCAATGCACATCTCAGCAGTTCGCCATTAGAATGAGTGTTACATCGCTGTTTGACTTCTCACTATAATGTATCTTTATACACGTGAGCTCGTTCGGTAGCTTTGTTTCTTGATATTCCATGATTTATGTCAACATTGTGGTCATTAGTCGGTTAAGTTAAATAAGTTCCCAAATTGCCCCTTTTTGCACCGCTTTACTACGTTAGTTTTGAAGTTAATGATTATGCTGGGAATATTTATTCTTCATTTCTGTACTTATTTGGCCTTTCTATTACCAATACGTGTAGTAAGCGTCAATTAAGTGAAGACCTCGTTAAGTGACGGTAAGAAGTTTGCTTGTTTGTTTTTCCTTTTCGTTAAGAGGTGGTAAGATGGAAAAGGTCTAACTCAATAAGAGGTGGAGGAAGTATCTTCTTGACTCTTAATGATTCATCCTTTTGTTTTTTTAATTTTGTTTCTTTTCTAATTATATATATTTATAAGTTTATTTTTCTTCCTCTTTTTTTATCCTTTTTTCTTTTGTTGAAATGTATCTAAATTTGTTTTGCAACATGGTGATTTAAATATATATATAATAAATTACATGTACACAAATGTATCGATTTAATATAAATTGCAATTTACTTGGTTGAAACGTTTAGTGAGTTTCTTTTCAAAACAAATGCAATGCGTTCGCAAAATTTTGACGATTTACATCATTCAGATATTTTTCAAAACCAAAAAAAAAACAAACAATGCTATATGATCGAGATTCAGACTCCTCAACCACCTCTTGCCATCAAGATGTGGTAGTGCCCGATACATCTTAATGACACAAACAACGCCAAGATTACTCCGGACTGTGATTTGCAGCCATCTGTTCTCTCGACACTTGATTCATTCTGCCTTTTTGGTCAGCAGCATCCTTCTGTTTTAATGATTGATTTCATTTCACATGGTGAACATGTTCGTAGTCGGTTTTTCTAGTTTAATGTTTTGCCACAGTTGTACATCTTCCTGACTGTCCTTGCATGAAGCTGCTAACATCTGAGTATGGCCTTTAGTCTTTTGTAGGGTCACATGCAATTCAAATACGCGTTTAGTATATAGTGCTATCTCCCATTGCATTTGTTTGCTCTTGTAATTGTACCCACATAAGTGTTTAAGAGTTAAGAGATTTTGAACGAACCGTAGTAGGATTTGTAGGCTATTTATCAATAATTATTATAGAAGCCTGATAAGCTATTAATATTCATCTGCCTTTTAAGTTTTTCACAAGACTTATTGTTCTGTTTTATGCATATATTGTCATGTTGACTAGGTTTACAGTTTTAATTATAATATTCCTGAGCTTATTATATTGACGCGTGTTTAGACTTTACATGGTGGTCTGGATAATTGAATAACTAATATCTTATTTAAGTCAACCATATTAATATATTATGGGTTCATCTTTTCTCACACGCTTTTGGTATATGCTGTGCAGGATCATTGAACCACGTATCATCCTAGAGGGCATACTTTTGTTCGATAAACCACGCTGTATGATAAAGTGAAGAACCACTGCTACACACATAATGGCTTCAAAATCTTCTTCAAACATTTTGGATATGGTTTCTGATAAGCTACTGGATATCCCTCAAACCCCAAGGGCTCTTCCACGAGTGATGACGCTACCTGGAATTATTAATGGTTATGATGGGGATTCAGATAGTATGTCATCTGGTTGTCGGGAGAGAAAAATAATTGTAACAAATATGTTACCGTTGCATATTCAGCGAGATCCAGATACCCTAAAGTTGACCTTCAGTTTTGACGAAGACTCACTCTATTGGCAGCTAAAAGATGGATTTTCTCCTGAAACCGAGTTTGTTTATGTAGGCTCACTTAAGATTGAAGTAGATGCTAGCGAGCAGGAAGAAGTTGCTCAGAAACTTCTAGATGAATTCAATTGTGTTCCCACGTTTCTTCCTCACGACCTTCATAAAAAGTTTTATGATGGTTTCTGTAAACAACAATTATGGCCACTTTTCCATTACATGCTTCCCATTTGCCCAGACCATGCAGATCGCTTTGACCGCCTTCTTTGGCAGGCGTATGTATCTGCAAATAAAATATTTGCCGATAAAGTTATGGAAGTTGCTGACCCGGATGATGATTATATATGGGTTCACGATTATCATCTTATGATCTTACCCACTTTCTTAAGAAAACGCTACAACCGAGTCAAACTTGGCTTTTTCCTTCATAGCCCTTTTCCGTCATCAGAGATATACCGAACTCTTCCTGTAAGAGATGAGATTCTGAAAGGTCTTCTTAATTGTGACCTTATCGGTTTTCATACCTTTGATTATGCACGACACTTTCTGTCGTGCTGCAGTAGAATGATGGGGCTGGATTATGAATCCAAACGAGGGCACATTGGACTTGATTACTTTGGTCGAACGGTGTATATCAAAATTCTACCCGTAGGCATCCAGATGGGTCGCCTTGAAAATGTGTTAAACCTTCCTATCACAGCGAATAAAGTTAAAGAAATAGCTCAACGTTACAAGGGGAAAAAGCTCGTAGTTGGGGTTGATGACATGGATATATTTAAAGGCATCAGTCTTAAGTTACTAGCCTTTGAATATCTATTACAAAACCATCCCGCGCTGCAAGGTGACCTCGTTCTGATCCAAATTGTGAACCCTGCAAGGAGTACAGGAAAAGACGTGCAAGAAGCAAAAAGGGAGACATATTTACTTGTAAATAGGATTAATGAGGCATTTGGTTCACCTGATCATCAGCCTGTGGTCCTGATTGACCGACCCGTTGCTCGTTATGAAAAGTCTGCCTATTATTCTATGGCCGATTGTTGCATAGTCAATGCTGTTAGGGACGGAATGAATTTGGTTCCATACAAATACATTGTTTGCAGACAGAACTCCCCCTATTTTGATGAGAAGGAAACTGAAACCCCTCGAACAAGCATGTTGGTTGTGTCCGAGTTTGTAGGTTGTTCACCATCTTTAAGTGGTGCTATACGTGTCAATCCGTGGGATATAGAATCAGTAGCTGGAGCTATAAGTTCTGCTTTAACAATGAAAGAGTCCGAAAAGCAACTGAGACACGAGAAACACTACCGATATGTAAGCTCTCATGATGTGGCTTACTGGGCTCGTAGCTTTATGCAAGATTTGGAGAGAGCATCTAAAGACCATTATAATAAACGGTGTTGGGGTATCGGTTTTGGTCTCGGTTTTAGAGTCGTTTCTCTTTCTCCTAGTTTCAGAAAACTATCTCCTAACTGCATTGTCTCTGCATATAAAAAGTCGAGCAGAAGGGCAATATTTCTGGATTATGATGGCACTCTTGTTCCACAGTCGTCTATTGTAAAGACTCCTAGTGAGGAACTTATCAATATATTGAGTACATTGTGCAATGATCCTAAGAACACGGTTTTCATTGTTAGTGGACGAGGAAGAAGCTCTTTAAGTGAGTGGCTTGCTCCTTGTGAGCGGCTTGGTCTAGCCGCTGAACATGGCTATTTCACAAGGTATTAAAGTTCACATAGTTATTTGAAATCATTTTATCTATGCAAGAATGGCGTATTCACTTTTGATTTACAGGTGGAGTAGTAAATCTGAATGGGAATCTAGTCTCCCGGCTACAGATCTTGAGTGGAAGGAGATTGCAGAACCAGTTATGAGACAATATACAGAGGCAACCGATGGTTCATACATCGAGATCAAAGAAAGTGGTCTGGTCTGGCACCACCAAGATGCTGATCCTGACTTTGGTGCCTGTCAAGCAAAGGAGTTGTTGGTGCATTTAGAGAACGTGCTTGCCAATGAACCAGCTATCGTAAAACGCGGTCAACAAATAGTTGAAGTCAAGCCTCAGGTATTCTCACCATGTATCTCTATATCATATAAATCATGCAAGAAATTATATGCTTAATTTGAACTTTTACTGTTTCAGGGTGTGACGAAAGGACTAGTAGCACAAAAAATCCTATTGACCATGGTCGAAAAAGGGGAGGCTCCAGATTTTGTGGCATGCATAGGGGATGATCGATCAGACGAGGATATGTTTGAAAGCATCAGGAACACAGTTTTAAGTGCATCAGTCACTTCAACTCCAGAAATATTTGCTTGTACGGTGGGTCGGAAGCCTAGCAAAGCTAAATACTACTTAGACGATACCGCAGATGTGATAAAATTGTTGGGAGGACTTGCTAACGCTTCAGATCCAAAAACCGGTAACACTGCAAGATTCCAGGTTACTTTTGATACCATTTTTTGAGATAGACCAGCAACATGTACAGTTTTCTGTTTGAAAAAGAACTTTTAGGATTTAGGATCTTGAATCTTTAACCTGATATGGTGTGCATACCGGTGGAACTTGGCGTTTGTTAGAGTGGGGTGGGGTGGGGCGTTGTATGTCATGTGTCCACCATTTGTTGTAATGGGGTGAATTTCTAGGGACAATTGAGTTCTACTTACAGATGCATGGGCCTAGAAGTAACCCAATGGTGGCGCGGGCGCGAGACGAGAGAGGGGAGGGAGCGGGGGTGCGGATGGGAGCGGGTAGCTACTCTTTTGCTTCCCTTGAAAGCTCACTTGAGTTTTGGTGGGATGGGTATGTTGTTGGTGGGGTCCGTAACCTTTCACTATTTTTCTAATTTTGAGGCATCTTGTGGATCATCATAATTCAATCCTAATACCGAAGACAGTCCCTGCCAGCTGACAAGCCTGACATACTAATTTAAAATTTTTTTCTCTCCTATCTCTATCTCTCTCTATATCATGTGTTATATGTCTCATAACACTCAATTTGTATGATCTTTAACATACTTTAAACATTTTGGCTAACAAATAACACTCTTAAGAAAGTAATAGACCCTTGCTAACTTTAAACTTCTGTGATACGGTTTATTTTGGTGAAAATATTTTCAGACTGCATTGATGGTTGTATTCTTGGTAGTACTGGTATTGAATATATTGGAAAATGGTGGAATGGACGGATTCATAAAAAAATTTGCGTATCTATTTGGAAGTTGCTTCAAGATCGCCATCTCATTGTTAGGTGGTGTTTTATGAAAGAAGAATTAATTTGGAAACTCTACTCTGTCCTCTTTTTTCAAGTTCAAATGATAAAGTTTAATTTCAAGTTCAAATGATAAAGTTCTTAAACGCTGTTTTTAAAAACTGGAAGCTGTTGATTTTAAAAAGAGGCATTTTCTTTTGATGGACCATGGATGTTACAAACTTTGTTGATGCACATAGTCTAATTTATTGACATGATGGTGGTTCGATCTGAGATGCTAAATATAGGTGGAATATATGACATAGATTTCTCCCGGATCAAACGGGGATGTAGGTGCGTGAGATATTTGGTCTTTGGTCTTCAGATCCTTGGTTGGTGGTGATTTCTTCATGGCGTGGGGGTTGGGCAATCCTTTACTTTTTTCGGCGTGATATTCAAATTTTGGTTTGTTGTATATTTTTGGGCGATACATATTTTGCCTTTAAGATGGATTGGTGCTTTTACGTTTTAATACATATGTTGCGCCGTTACTGACAGTGGTTAAGCCTATGGTGGTCAGTGATTTAACGGCGAGAGAGTGAATATGTTTGTGAGAGGAAAAAAATGTTTGAAGGATGAATACAAGAAGAAAAATGTTAGAATTTTTTTAATGAAATAATTTGATTGTTTATAGGGTTCTATAGAAGTTCACTTTTATACATAGCTGATTTTATACATTTGACCAAGACCAGATTCTCTACTTTTGGGTTGTGTCAAGCTTTCAAGTTGTGTTTTTAATGGGAATAATCATAGGATCATACAAGAGAATTAAAAGCCACAAATGCAGGCTTGACACGGAAGGCTTAGATATGTTTTGTTGGAAGGAAAATACTTGTGGGCTCTCAAACTGAACCAACTCACCAAGTCAACCAAACTTATGCCAGTGTGGCAGTGTGCAACATAAGGCCCAATGTATGAAACCATAACCAGTTAAGCACGATATATGATTAACTAAACTGATAATAGCATTATAGGCAGAGATGCAAAAAAAAAGGGTTTGGGGAACCAAACCGGTCCAGAAACCAAAAACCGAACCGGTCAAAACCGGTTTCGACCAAAACCGGTCCGGTTCTTGGCCAAACCGTCGGTTTGGGACCGGTTCAAGGTTTGGAGGTTTCGACCGGTTCGTGGACCGGTTTTTCAAACCGGTTACGGTGCTTTTTTTTTAAATTTCGAATCTTGCTTTTCTAACGTGGGGGGACCCGTGGAGGAGCGTTTTTCTGACTTTTTGGGTGTAGTGTTTGTTATTTTGCTCTTTTATTTCAGTATACATAGAGGGGTTGCGTTACACATTCAATCACAACTTACACAACTCACAATCCTAAGCAAAAAAACTCTCCAAAGCAAAACCGAATTTCTTTCACTATTGGCAACTCAATCCAGTTCAACTACCACCGGTGTTGGTTCTTCAAGTGCACCGACGATTCTTCAAGTTTTATCAACCACTCGAAACCCCGAGGTTTGGCAACACTACAACATTTGCAAGATGTCGGACAACACGACGAAGGCTCAATGTAATCATTGCTTTCATTTCTTTTCGCAAAATTCTAACTCGACGTTGAAGAGTCATATCACGCATCCGCATTGTGAGGCACTCGACGGTTCCGGAAGCGGGACAATCGTCTATGTCTCGAGATGGGAGTGTTTTTGTGTACAATCCGGATGCGGTTCGTGAACAATTTGCGGGGCTGGTGATTCAAGAAGGCTTACCATTCAACCACTTTGACAACACCCGAATAACGAGGGTGTTTCAAAACCATCTCCTACCAAAATACAATCATGTAAGTCGCTCAACTCTAAAACGTGATGCAATGAAATTATGGATACCGGCTAAACAATTGTTAAAAGATGGGTTTCTTAATTTAAATGCTAGTGTCAACGTAACAACGGATGTTTGGTCTGCCCCTCATGGTTTGCCCGGTTCATACCTTTGTGTTACCGCACATTGAATTGAGCCCGGAAGTTGGCAAATGATGAAGCGGGTCATTGCATTCGAAGACTTTTCGGTTCCCCACACGGGTGGTGCTTTATTTAGAATGTTGAAAAGAGTGTTTGCCGATTTTCATTTGGAAGCTAAATTTTTTTCGGTTACGTTGGATAATGCAAGCAACAATACAAGAGCAATCGGTAAACTAAGATTAAGATACGAGCCACCAATAGATGGCGTATTTTATCATAGTCGATGTGATGCACACATCATTAACTTGGTTGTGCAATCCGGTTTAGCGGTGGCCCCGATAAATGCAATCAAAGAATCTTTTAAACAAATGTTAAAAGATATATTTAAATCGGGTAGTAGAAACTATCAATTATATATTCACTTGTGTAGAGAAGTGAAGAAACCTTGTTTATCACCTAATTGGGATGTTCCGACAAGGTGAAATTTCACCTATCACATGTTCCAATGTGGTTTAAAACAGAAATGTACTTTAATTTATTTTCATGAGCCTTTGTCCGATGCGAATAGGGGCGTTACCCCTTTTCCCGTTGAAAATTGGGTCCATATTGAAAATCTAACAAAATTACTTGAAGTGTGTTACAATGCCACAAAACTATTTTTCGGGGTTTATTATCAAACATCTCCAGATGTATTGCAACAAATATACATCATGTGTAATAAACTATCTGAATTCGAACTTAATGGTGGTATGTATTCAAGTATGGTTATACAAATGAAGAAAAAGTTTAGGAAACATTTCAATAAAATGTCCGCGGTCATCACTTGTGCGGCCGCTTTAAATCCATGTTTCAATGTTTCCGGGGTTGAGTGACTTTTCGAGTCGATTTCGACTGATTTGGAGTGTTTTGACGATAACTTTGCAACTAAAGCAAAAGAACGGTTCACCGAATATTTTCAAGGTTTGTATAATACTTATTATTTGAAATATGGTGACCCAACAACTCAATCAACGAGTGCGGCTTCTTCATCAACTCAATCAGGAGGTAATACGTTGACTAATTTGCTAAACCAGTTATAAGATCATTCCAACAAACGGGCAAGGAATGATCGTTCAACGAGCTCCGAATACGAGAGATATCTCCATAGCGATTTTATCTCCCATCTTTAGCCCGATAAGTTTGCGGGTTTTGATGTGTTAGGTTTTTGGAAGGCAAAGGAATCAATGTTTTCCATTCTATCCTGAATGGCCCGAGATGTGCTAAGTGTTCAAGCTACTTTGGTAGCTTTCGAATCCTTTTTTTCAACAAGTGGACGGGTGTTATCAATATGAAGAACAAGACTACCACCAGCTTCTTTGAAGATGTGTATGTGTCTAAAGGATCACTTAGACTCACAAGATCGAATACAAAACACATAAAGTCTTGAACACTCCCTAGACTTTGAAGAAGATATTTTGGAAGAAGAGATGCAAGATAATGAAGCGATACCACTTTCGGATGAAGAAATCGCACTAGATGAAGCTGCTAGTGAAGCTATGTCCAACGGATCCGGTTCCGGAGGAGAAGAGGTTGATTTGACTTTGTCCGAATCCGAATAGCCTTCCGATTAGATGTTGATTTGTATTATGTTTTAAGTTTATGTATTATTTTTGATATATTTTCCCTTCCGATGTATTTCGTTTCCGATGTATTATGTGTTCTATTAAATAAAAGTTAAAGTTTATTCAGTTGATTGCATATAAAACCACGAAAAACGAAGAAAAAAACATAAACCGAAAAAACCTGTTTTACCGGTTAACCAGTCTGCGAACCGGTTGGACCGGTTCGAGTTTTTCACTCCCTCGATCGGTTCCAAACCGAACCGGTTTCAACAGGTTTGTTGACCAAAACAGGTTCAGTTGACCGAACCGAAACCGAAACTGGTTAACCGGTTTGCACACCTCTAATTATAGGCCTCACAATTTCTTGATAAGATTTGCTTATTAACAAGACCGCTTGTATGGGAGGTTTCATCGGCCTTGGTACCCGCCTACCGTTTACGGTCCTCATTACGGTGGTGGTGGCATGACCGCGTGTGGTGGATATTTTTTCGGTTAGGTTCGGTGGCGCACACCACGTAACGGAACCCTCTTTTTCTTCTTGTTTGCGAGGGTGCGAACGTATATTGTGAGATATATTTGTAATAAGCGAGATATTTTATGTGTTTGGTTATGTGGTGACCACTACGCCTTTAAAGGGGGTGATAAGGTGATGTGTTAAAAAGTTACTCAATAGGGGTAGATTAGTAATTTCACATCTCTCACTTAAGTCAAGCGTATGAAAAAGATCACTACAATATGACTTGTGTCCAAAATTCACTTCTTGTTAGGTGCAAACAAGTGAGAACGTTGTAAAAAGAAAGCGTTACATGTTTTAAGTTTGTGTGATGGTAAATTTTAAGATAAATTTGCGATCAATGAGTTTTAATAGAACTATAAAAAAAATAAACATACAAAATCAATTACAACACAACTCACTGAAGATTACAGTAGTTTTTATTCTTCTCGTACCACTACATGAAAGTGGAAATCATGCCAAGTTACATACATAAAAAATGTAATTATCCCTTTTGTTTTTATATTTCAAAACTCGTTGATGCCTCCTTATATGTTGCCAGCTTCGGTTTACAGGTTCGTAGCCATGTCAACTTGTAAATAAAAACAACAAATTTGTTTTTTGTGTTTATGCCAACGTTGTTGCTTGGCATGAGAAGTCTGCCTGTCAATCTATGGTTGTTAGAATGTGCATCTGAAACTGAATTTGACAGCAAAACTCTGGCCAATTTAAGGCCCAATGTATAAATAGTACAAGCCGTTACCCATAAGCACAACATAGCTTAAATTTCAAGATATGAAAGCATTATAAGCCCCCACAATGTCTTGATAAGATTCTGTTATTGAACAAGAGCATCCCAAAAAGAATCTCCAGTCCTTAATTTTTTCTAGTAAACGCAAAAAATATCTTCTGGTTATCATTTCGGCACTAATTATTTCCGTGTTAAAATATATTGGAAGCTTAATGGTCTAGCAAAAATAAGAACGTTTTTTGCAAAAAGTTTAGCACAAATCATCCCTATAGCCATGTAAGAAAAGTAGTGCCAAATTTAAAGAATCACCATGATGGTTTTTTCAATTTATTATTTTATTTTATTTCATGAAATCTTTTTGTTTTTTTCCATGTTCAAAATCTGATGTAATGGTAAATTGTCAATTATCATTGAATAAGACACACGTTCTTTAAGAGTTTGCGGTGAGATTGGTTGATGGCTTCGTGCCGACAGACCAACCCACCTCTAGGGCGTCTGATCCATATCGTGGGTTGACTGGTTGGAGGTCGCGGCGTACCCATCAGCCGTGTGTGCATTTTCTCTTAACTTTTACAGAGTACCTTTTAAATTGCCTCTTTTGATTCTTAAACTTTAATAAACTTGTCACGGTTACATGTTTTTATCACATAATAAGTTACACGTGTCTCTTCTCAAATAAATGACACCTACACGGCATGTTATGTTGATTTCTTTTTTTCTAAGTTTTTTTTTGTCGAAGATGTATTGTGCTAAGTAATCCGTCTCGTGTTATAGAAAAAAATCCTGATGTGACACAAATTTTTTCACTCATATAGCACCAATCGTACCTTATGCTCTAACAATGAAAAAAGGAAATACGACAAGTAGTTTATATTGTCTCGTAAGATCATATAACACATGCTAACTTAAGAAGAAAAATAAAATAAAGTATCAGTAAAAACGACACACATCTAAGCGTGAGTGTGTGACTATTATAACACTATTAAAATATTTTGAACTTATCAACGAAATCTATGCAAGTAATCAGTTTAATATAATCTTGAACAATAATAAACAATGCAACTCTTACGGCAATAATTAATCTTTAAACAGACATAAAACAAATCTCAAATGAGACCCTTAATAAACAATGATTAGATCCATGGTTTGCATTACTTTAAGACATATGCGTTGATTTGAATCTTGACCTTATAATTTTTGCCATCGTTCTTTCCCAAAAAGGTACACACTCGTCTCATATATCCTTTTCATTATGCACATTCCCAAAAAGGCAATTCTAGTAGATTGTGTTATCTTTGCATACATGAATTTTTCTCGTAACAAGGTTTTCTTATGTATACTACTGCACAAGCAATGGCGTTGAGAACCGCTAAGAGTTGGCGCAGGGACGGACATATAGGGACCTGCGCGTCCACGCAAACTCTATATAATTTTGCTTCGTAGTGCCAATTTTCGTATAAAACATTGAATAATCTCCAGGTCTCAATGCATTGTGTTTCTAGTTATTGGTTAGTTAGTCGATCAATAGGCGAAAATTGATTTAGTTTTCACGAAACTCGTCATTTTAACCAAAAATGATTTTTTTAAGTCTTTTTTCTTATATTACAATTAAAAAAATTTGTGCAATGCGATCTGGTTCCGTCCCTGAGCTGGCGGGCCAGCATTGGCATTGCTCGTCACCACTCACCACCATGGAAGTGGAAACGCCGATCCCCTTGGCAAATTCCTTTTTCCAGAGTTTCTCTCTTTCTAAGGTGATTTGTACATCATTTTTTTTGCCAAGGAATACCACCACTAATCTTGTATCTGAATGTTGTACTATGTGCATCACCGGTGTGAATTTAATGATAGATGAAAAAAAAAGATGTACAAATCAACTCCATTTTTCTAATGTGATGTGTTTGGATATATTAATTATTGGCTTGAGAATAGGGATGACATCGGCAACCCCCCATTACCGAAAAACGTACGGTACCGAAGCCGTACCGTACCGACCCGTAACCGGTACCGGTTTCTTATAACCCGGTACGTACCTGGTACCATACCAATTACAAAAAAGATGCGAAAAAGAAACTGAGTACCACGGAAATCGAGCTGGGATCATAACGGAAATTCCCGAATTCGTACCAGAATCAAGCCGGGGGTTGGCTACATGCAATGCTAGTTTTGCTTACTGTTGTCGTGGTTCATTACATTCCAGATATATTATATTTATTTAACATGATACTGGATTCCATGCTACTTAAATCTAAAAAAAACATGATGGCTGTTTCACCAAAGTTGTGGCGAAAATTGTACCGATTCCAGTTTGAGATCTGGTCCGTTTGAGTTCTATTTCAATAATTACATTTCGGTCGTTTTCGAATATTTATAACCTCTTTGAGATGTTTCAATTACAAACGTATAATAATCTAGTTTTTCAGGTCATATGTACTTATAAATTTCAAAACATGCAAAATGTTGGCGGACAACGGGATGAACTCAGCCTCTCTCCGATAAATAACAACCCAAATGCATGCAATGCCAATTACACTTGAATCAATACATAAACATAAGACTTTACAACAATCCAACATATAGCAGTAGCTCTTCATATTACATGGGCTAAATAGCTGACAAGAGATGGATTACGTTAATGATATATTCATATGTCATTGTATGCATTTATTAGTAAAAAAATTGTAAAACTAAAGCTTTCACACTTTTGCTAAACATAAGACTTTACAACTACCCAAAATTGTACTGATTATTCGGTTCCGGGATCGGGACCTCATATTTTGGTCGGGAAAAAATACGATATCCATACTCTGGTACGGGAAAGGAAAAAATATGATACCCCGAAAACGGTGCCGGTACGGTACCAAAATGGCACCGCGCTCATCCCTAGTTGAGAACGTGGTGAGTGATGATGATGAAACCATAAGAAGAGAATGAGGTAAAAGTGTTTGATCAACCAAAGTAAAATCTTTGAATTCATAAAGATACAAAAAACTTAAACCGAAATAATGCTTTAACTTTATTGTATTGTACGTACTTTGATACAATGGACCACTATCTTCCATGCTCAATCTTTTGCAGCCCTAGAAGGTGACGTATCATCACCCATTTGACCCAATCTAATGCAAAGTGTTCCAGTCTTTTTATTAGTGAATCATATCTTATGTCTTATGTACTGTTTTTTTTATATGACACAAACTCTATATCTTAGAACAATAATTTCCATTTTACTTGGTGCAAAATTGCCATCTGAATTGATTTTACTTTGCAAATGGTGCTATCTTAAAACAAACGACAAAATGATGGATTTATGATTAAATAATCTTTACTATGATTTCAAAACTATATCTCTAATCTGTTAAAACTATGTCATGTTTTTCTTAACATAATTGACACTGTCATCTGCGACCGGGGATCAAGGACCAGGAGTATGATCTGAAAAAACAAAGTTAAAAAATGACAATATAGATGTACCAATGGCATATTGGCATTAACTATTACTTATGATTTGCTAGTTGCTACCAACAACCCAAAAAAACAGCCACAACATATATCACTTTCAATTAGTTGTTATTTTGTTTTTAGATATTCAACATCTATTTTTTTTTTTTTTGAACGGCGATTTTATTAGAAACAAAAACTAGCAGGAGCGTAGAGAAAAAACAATAATATATGGGGTTTTTGAGCCATATCGTTCCATCCGTAACGAGGCTTTAGATAATATCTACACCAATAAAAAAGAACAGACTAGTAATGAAATTCTCAATAAGCATCGACTCGTAGGTTTCTCTCTTTCACACGGTCAAACAGGAGCTTGTTTCGATAATCCAGAATGTACGCATCCACCAAATGGAATACCAAAACTCCTTCGAACATCTTTTTGAGTTTGGAATACATACGAATTGAAACAAATCCAAGACTTCCATTCTGCATATGAGTTCAAGTTTGGCGTGATCCAAATTCCACCAAGCTCAAAACCCTATTAGCAAGTCCCAACCAATACCACACCTAAAGAACAAATGGTCCGTCTATTCAATAAGCAATATCACAAGGGACACGACATATCTGCATGAATTTCAATACCTCTACGAGAAATGTTGAACCGGGTATAAAGCAATCTGTTTTGCTTTTCCAGCAGAGAACTGTGATTTTTATCGGGACATAACACTTTACCCATCCTATTTTCTTCACCAATATGTCGAAGGCATTCTTCTCATCGATATCGTCTACGGCAGAGGCCACCGAAATATACCACGTTACTCCTCCTCCCAGATTCCAATTCCAGCAGTCCAGCCGAAGGCACTATAGTGACAAACGCACCAATTCTAACCAACTGTCTAATTGAATTTTGCTCGAATACCCGACACCCTCTATGAATTCGACGGAATGAGCAGAACCAACTCGTGACGCCTAACTTTCTTGAGAACTAACGTTAAACATCCTTTATGATGATTCAGCCGTATAATCTGGGAAAAATACCTTTAAAAATGCCCCTAGTATGCCAATGATCCAACCTAAAGAATTTGAGTGGACACCCGTTTCCCATCTTATGAGTCAGATAATCGAAAACGAGCATGACCTTTTCTTTGGCGAAGATCGAACTTCACGTCACATCAAAATACGAAAAGCCAACATGATTTGCCAAGTAGAAGTCCATCCGAATTAATTTACCACCCACACCGTGAATAGCCACAATAACTTTAGTCAAAGAGTGTCTTTTTTGCGAGAGAAACTTCCAAACCACTTAATCATCAAGCCTCTATTAACTCAAATAAGCTAGACACACCTAGCCTCGCCTCGTTTTTTTGTCTTCAAAACATTGTTCCATTTAACCCAAAGAAGCCTATTTTACTACCGGAAATCATGGCCATAATTAAAAAAATGACTTCTTATTAAAGACTCCAAGGAATGGAATCACTCTTATGAAGGAACTTGAAAATAGACATGTGAAAGACTGGAATAGATCCTAATAACCGATTTCAACAAAGTTAAAACGACCACCAATAATAAAGATTTTGGATTTCCATTGGAAGAAGTCCGAGACTTCACTTTTTCAACTATCTCTTGCCATGCTTAAACAACGTGTCATAGAACCCCACTCTAGTCCTCCAAAGATATTAGAAAGACAACTTAAAACTGAGACAATCCTAACTTTGATTGCAGCCGCTTGGATGACCTGAGGCACAATGTCCACATAGGTGTGGATAAAAAATCCCCCATTATCTTACTTTTTTTCAAGTTATCTAAGTGCCCGAATCATTAAAAAAGCATTTCAAAACTGAATCAAATTGGAGATGATTAAAAAAAGCCCCAGACACTTCCACTCCCCCTAAGAAATAGCATCATCCGCATGAGAACATAATGCGAAAGACATAAAGAATTGATCAAACACAATACCTTTAAACATCCCCGCGTTTACATATCACTTCTGAATAGCATAAATTGAAGGCTCTCATTTCGAGGAAAAGAGGAAGGGGGATAAAGGATCGCCTTGTTTCAACCCTTTATAGAATTGGAACTCATTCGTAGGACATCCATTGACAAGAATAGAACCCTTAGAAGAAGTTAGGCAACTTTGAATCCAGTTACGCCATTTACACCTGAAACCAAACTCTTTAAGAACATCATCTAAAAAATCCCATCTACTCGAATCGAAGGCCTTTTCAAAATCGATCGACCTTAAAAATTATAGTTATCTTCTTCATGTTTGGTACAAACCACTTAGAGAAATCTCATTAAGAATAAACGGACCGTCTAACATTTGTCTTTCGGAGATAAATGCATATTACACTTCATTAACAATGTCCCCCAAAACATTAACAAGCCTGTTAGACAAAATCTTGGCAATGATCTTGTAGATACTTCCAATGAGGCTAATAGGTCTAAAGTCCTTGACCAAGTTAGCGTCCGGGACTTTTGGGATCAAAGCTATAAATGATGAGTTACAACCAGGAGGAATTCTCCAATGAATGAAGAAATGATTTACACCAAATAAACATCGTGCTCAAACATGCGAACAATGCCGATAAAAAAGCCAAAAGAAAACCCGTCTGGGCCTGGGATTTGTCTGTGCCACAATACCCAAACAGCCGTATAATCTCACTGTTTAAAACTTCTCGCTCGAGTCCTGACTTTGATCTTCAGAAACAGTTTCGTAAAAAAAGAAATCGCATATCAATAATAGCACGCCTCTCCTAAGATTAGCGAATCAATCCTGAAAATGAAAAGAAATTCTTGTTTTACATCATTAGGCTAGCCCTTCCAAACGCCACCATGTAATACCCCTGAGTTCAATTGGATTAACGTTTTATTATTCAAAATTCCGTGAAAAAATTTGAGTTTTCATCGCCTGTCGATTGACCATGTTTTTATCTTGGCCTTTTCTAGCCAAATCCATGGAATTATATGATAATGTTACTAAAGAGCAGCCCAACACCTCCATGTATCTTTTTTTTCCGCTTCAACCTCATGTTCATGTACCTTTGTCAAACCGCATCTTAACAGGTTCAACTCCTTCTTAAATTTCAATAGTGAAGAGTAACTGTTTCACTTTTGTTTTCTTTAATCCAAATCGTGATGTGAGCTTTAAAGGAATTTCAACTTTACCGTACCACGCCAATTAACCGCATATTCCATTAGAGTCAACAGAAGGCAGAATTCCAAGTTGAAGTGACGAAATCATTAAGCCCTCGAGATGAATCCAATTGTTGACAAGAATCGGAAGGGAACCCGACCATAATCAAGGCCGACATCTCGAAAAGAATCGTTCTGTGATCAGATAAGAATCTGTCCAAAGAGATGCCGCTAATGTGAGGGAAAATATTTAGCAAATTGTTAGATACAAAAAATCTATCCAACTTGCTCATTTTGGTCGCAGACTTATGACACCAAGTGAAAGCACTGCCTCCAAGATGAACTTCTTCAAGACCCGTGGAATTAATAAAAGAATTAAAAATATTCGCCCCAAGAACAATAAATTATATCCAAACCTGTCTTATTTGACCGCGAACCTCCTTGAAGGCCCCCATAATCACACCTTCTCAGCATGATATCCTTGCCACTGATTAATAACAATGACCCACAGTAGTCCCAAAGCATACGTTTATCACGGCGATCATGAGACATAGACCGGCATAATCAAGAGGTCAATACCGTTCAATAACCAAACACCACCCACAACCCTACTAAGATAAAAAAATCCGAAATAGTGAAGCTTTTTTTACAAAAAATGTTGGGATTCCAAACACACAAGATTCCACCTGAATTGCCTACCGAATTACTATGAAGATGCTCAAAAGTCGAATTACCCCAACACCGACGAACACTGAAAAGATCAATCTCCTCCATCTTTGTTTCTTGAATCGCTAGAAAATTTACCTTATTCTTCACACATAACTCCTTTGCCCAATCTTTTTTGGCCTTTTGAGCGAGGCCTTGTATATTAAGGGACAAAAAATTCATCGATCTACAATCAACCGACGCTCCTATGAGATCAATGATATTGGACAGATTTTTAATCACTACCATCCATTTAAGCCCATTGTTTGGCCAACTTTCACCACTTCCTCCATAAGACACAATAAATGAGCCCCTCAGAACACGGTGCCATAACTGATTTCTTAAAACACAAACCTTGCGATTCATCTAAATTTCTTTGAGGATGGAATTGTTAGAATCTCCATCATCTTCGTATGAGCTTCTCCTCTTCCAAATGAAAGTCATTAACTAAGACATTCTTATCCCACTGTATCATCATTGTCGTTATTATGGTTAGGTGGTAAAACCCCGTTGGAATATGAGGACCCTAGAATTTGTACAACTCACCTTATGTTTTTGATCCTTATGTCTTTATTGTTAAGCAAAGGGTATAAGCCCAAAAGGGAACCACATTGATTAGTCCTTTTTTGAACCACCTTCATTTTCAAAAACCGTATCTGGAACTTCGAAAACGATGCTACAATCATTCTCAATAAAAAATATTCCAAGGTTCTCATTCCTTTCCTCTTCTAATAAGCGTCATCAAGATAAATTCCTCCTCATCCCGAGGACCTCCACCAGGTCAGAGGGTCAACCAAGGACCTGCCTAGCACGAATCCCATACACTTTTCCACTAAAAATGATCTTGAAGTTTTCCAATAAATATTAAGATGGACTTAGTGAAAACAAACATAATCGTTTCGAGTGGAAACAATTCCCATCAGAGTCATTAGTTACATTAAGTTCCCCCACCTGGAGACAATTCTTTTGAAAGGGCATCAAAGTCCATAGTTTCAATGGAACACCTTCTATTTCTATACCCACTGACAATGCGACCCATCAGATTGATATCGAAAGAAGCTGGCGAATTTCCGAGAACCAAGAGCTAACACTCACAGTATCACTGGAAAGCCTCTTTCGATTTCACATAGGAAAAATTCTAAGAGAACTCCACAATTCCCCCTAAGTAACCTTACATTCAAGTCCACGAAAAATCCTTCGTATCAAGAAAGCATTCTTGAGATTTGTAGACGCAAAATTCTTTAATCTATCCTACCCATTAAGGATGAAGATAAGTCTTTGAAGCGCCACCATCTTTCGTCAAGAACAATGAGCAGGGTAGTCATGTAAAAATATCATAACCCGACTTATGATTTTTTACCGCATTAACATATGAAATAGAACTCCCAGAATCCCACACTATTAGGACGAAGACAAATTTAGGCAGACACTTATTGATGATCGCCCCTTGACCCTGTGTGTCAAGGTACTCTTTGAATCTTGACCATTATAAGCTTGAAGCTTGAATTGACCCATCCAAATTGTGCATAAATTGTTCACCAAGCGATCAACATTAAACAGTTTACGTTGATAAAATGAGAAACAAAACCAAAACGTTTACCTTCATTTGTCTTCCTTTCCGAGAGATAAACGAATCAACAACATGGTCTTATAGTTTACAAAGTATTGGAAATAACCTCTTTGGCAGAAAAAATTTCCCCGCGGAAAATTTGTAACATAAATGGAATAGAAATTACGATTAACGTCGTCCTCTTTGGACTACGACTCCCCATTAGAATTGAAAGGAGATCAAGATAAAAAATGATTGAAAAAGAAAAAACCATATCAGGTTTCAAGACAGCGAGATTAAAAACGGAAACGGAAACGATCTAGTTAATTGATTTTAAAGAGGAGAATACAAATCTAAATAAACAAAAACCCAAGATGAGAACCCGCCAAACACGCTCGATATGTAGATTAATCAATCAAAGATCAAACATCCCAATTTCAAAGGTGTTATAAAACATGATTACAAAACAAAAGGACGAAGGAATTTAGATTGTTAATTTGTGAGAGTAGATGAACGTCATCTTGTTAGACAGATAGTTCATCAAATTCAGCCACAACATATATCACTTTCAATTAGTTGTTATTTTGTTTTTAGATATTCAACATCTATTTATTCTTGAAATGTATTTTTTATGTTTGTGACTTTTTGGTTGATTATTTAACAAGATTTAAAGACTATCGAAAACTCGATATTAAGTCACCTGCGATCGACAATTATTCGCTTGAGCTAACAAAATATAAGTCGAGCACTTAAGCTTAATCCAATGTGATTAAGACTTTGAGGTATGCCTTTTGGCGATTGAGCATATCTTGATGACTTGACCATTGGGCCATAGATATCGAAACTTAATTTTGTATCTGTTGGATGTTCATATTCTAACTATTTAAGATGTATTGTTTATTGTAGTATATCTTTACAAATGAACATTACGTTTTATTCAACAAAGCAATTCCTTACGAACAAATATAAAGGTCGTGGAAAATAAATATTAAGGAATGTTATATATATTTTTTATTAACTATGATCTATTACATTTTGTCCGATTAAAACACTTGATTTAAACTCATCACTACACAATTTCAAACAAGTTAAAGTCCGACCTTCATCTTGTAATTACTATAGATAATGCGGGTCAAAAAACATATTGAAAAAAAGGCAATTTTATACTTACCAAGATAATATCATATTTAACCAAATCATGTCTTAACTACATTATACATCATGCATTCAAAACTTGTATTTTTTAGAATATATGACATTTTTGTGTTTATATTGGGTATATATACGGAATTATCCTTTAAAAAAATAGAATATTTTTGCATTTAATTAAGTTGAATAAAGTAGACTATTTAAAGCAAAAAACCAATGTACCATTAATGTAAAAGTCAATAAAGTTCTTTAGCTATTTACCATTGGTATACCAATGAAGTTAAGTAATGTAAAAAACTAACTAATACAGAAGTTCTTAATGGAAAATAACAAATTCCAATAAATATAACATTCACAAAACATAAAAAAAAGTTTAATATCAAAATGTAATTTCTTTTCGCAATAAGTTTGTCGAAACACCCTTTTCTCGCGAGGGCTGAAATGTCGCTTACGCTTTAGTCATGTTGCCACATCTTCTCCATGTCTAACATACTCTAAGTGATGTCCAGCTTCGCATTCGTATAAGCTTGTGTTTGTGTGTATGTGAGGCTGGTGTAATGAGGTATAAGTAAAGGTGAGTGATGAGTATGAAAGTTTAAACAACGATTAAGTAACAATAAGAAATGGATATATAGCTAAATGTTTTGAAATCGATTGGTGAGTGACAAATAATGATCTTAGGTAAATCCCTTCAAAGCAGAAATGAGTAGACTACTTGGGTATTTTAACAGTGTCAACTAAATATCACGATGTAAGAATACTAGTTGATACAACGCCAAACATATAAACATCGTATCCACTACCGACGTGGGACATGTTATAAACTCACATACTTAAACTCTAGAAGTTCTAGCCTTACATACACACAACTAGGATCCACACCCATAAGATGCATGAGCTTTGTGGTCGACACCCCCGGGAGGCTATGCCTTTGATAACATTTGTAATGTCACTTAAAGCTGAAATCAATAAACTACTTGGGTTTCTTTTCGGTTTTAACCAAAAACCATAATGTAAGGTAAGGCTTTATGGTGGCCATCCACCACAACAAGCGAAGGCCATGGTGACCCTCTCTGTAACACCCCCAAAATGGGTCGCAACGGAAATGATGTTCTGGGGGCATTACTTCATAATACCATTGCACCAGTCATGAGAGAATGACCTCTAAGTGTCGTTTGAAAAGTAATCTTGTATTGTTTAGACTCCAATGCACATCAAGCTAGCACCTAGCACTTAAGTACCTGAGAAAACATGTTTTAAAACGTCAACAATAATGTTGGTGAATTTATAGGTTTATAAATAAATGCGGCTGATAGCCAGATTTATACCCTGTAATAAGTATCAATTACAATAGTCATAAAAATGTATTACGAAGTGCACAAAGCTCATGACACTGAAGCCAACAATGTATTATATCAACTACATAAAAATGATGGTGATGTTCCAACCCGTACATCTTATGAGTCCGACATGGTAATGCTTCGTTGTGTTCCGTTCAACTAGAATACTAGCAAGTGCTACTTGCCCGAACGGGGATGTTAATTCCCAAATAGATCTATTCATAACATTCGCGCTTACAATCCAGTAATTAACAGTTCATGATGATGGGCATAGTGGGTTATAGCTACTTAGGCAAACTCGTAATATTTGAATTAAAATGTACTTGCATCCATTTTGTAAAACAAACATGATCTCATCCCCGAGATTTGATAAATGATTGAAAAGTATAAGATGGGGACTATAAACTCACCTTAGTGATATAATGAGGTAGCAACGAATATGAAGCGAGCAAGGTAAACGATGCACGCGTAAACAATGCAAACTCTATCCGCTACCTAAATAAATAGTACTCATATTACTAATCATGTAATATACTATAATGCATGCAATCTTGTCCTTAGTATTGTGCTTGAGTTTGAGAAATATTACTTGTTTAAAATGTGGTTATTCATGAAAATTGGCCAAATGTATCGGGTCATAATTTTTTACCATTAAATATGTAGATTACAATATCGGACATTTTAAAGACTAGGTCGTAAGTACTTCTCTAGTTAATTCAGTCGACACTTGGTTTGGGTCTCTAAACGTGTTAAACAAATGGTCGAAGTTATAACAAAATGAATTTAAAGATTAAGTTTTATTTATAAAATTCGGAAGACAAATGCAGAATTTTACAATCAAATTCTGGACTCGATATTTAATGAAATTACAAACAAAAAGATGTTTTAAAAACTAGGCCATGTTGTCTATAACTTTCGTTATTTATGTTTTGTCTAAAAATGTCGTTTAATATGTTAAAAAACGTGGCCAAAGGGAGGGGTGTCGCGACTGGGTTACAAGACAGGAAACTTATTTTTGGTTGTTTTTTTTTCAAGTGACTTTTGGCTGACTTTGTGCGCGGATTACGAACTCGTTACTCAGTATTATGACAAACCAAAAATACTTTTGAAAACTAGGTCAGGTCTACTATATTTTATCTTGTATAGGTTTCGTGGTTAGAGGTCGTTATGGTGGTCAAAAATAAGGCTAAAGGAAGTAAGGGTGCACGACCCCTTCCGCCAACAGTTTTAACTGTTGGAACACGAAACAGCAGTACAAACTTTTAGTCCTATTTGCGAGTTCGTTACTTAACCTTATGACAAACCAAAAATACTTTTGAAAACTAGGTCAGGTCTACTATATTTTATCTTGTATAGGTTTCGTGGTTAGAGGTCGTTATGGTGGTCAAAAATAAGGCTAAAGGGAGGGGGGTCGTGTCTGCCAACAGTCTTAACTGTGTGAGAACACGACAACAGTACTAACTTTCGATTCAGTTTGCGAGCTCGTTTCTCAATGGTTTTTGATGATTCGAATTTCTACATAAAGCTTACTATGTCGTCTATAAAACGCCCCTAATTGCTGACTTTAGGTCAAAGTTTAAATGGGTCGAAATGAAGCCTAAGGTCAACCCAACAGGCCAGTTTTTATCCACATAAAATAACAAATTTGAGAATCCGTTTCCCGTTTCGTTATGAGGTGTTAGAAGCTCAACTTTTGCATGAACCCTACTCCTATACTACGTTAACGAATGATAAGCTCAGAAATTTTATTGGTCAAGTTTGTATACGGGTTTCTCAATGAACCCGTATACATCAGAAGGTTTACAAATCAGTTTTTTTCCTAGGATTTTAAAAAGACCATATCTTGCTTGTTTCTTAACCATTTTCGATGATTTAAATTGCTAATTAAACTACATCAGGTCAACTACAACTCGCAATTAACTTTTGGACTTAGGGGTTACGTTTACTAGTCGTACCTTACTCCCAAAATTACCCATTTGTTGTATGTAAATAAAACGTGGGCTGTGAACATTTGATTTCCCAATTCGACTATTATACATAAGACGCGGACATTTGCATAATGAGGGCTTATTCTAAGATACATTAACAGTATGGTCCCATCATATAACTAAGTTGATCACGTCAACCCAACCCATTGATTGTTAGTTTATACGTATAGCAGAAAACATGCATTATTTTTCAAGTATGATTTTAGGTTAACTTTTCTACATAATTTTCTCAAGCACATTACTAAGGAAACATAGCATACTGATAATGAAAGGTATAAAAGCATGAGACTCACAAAAGTTTGAAAGAAGCTCGGTTATAGACTTGAAGTAAACGAACCCTAATTGATTATATCAATTGATTCGCGTCTAATACCCAAACCAATATCAAACACGACTATTGCACACTTTGTGAACACGAACACGATCGTTGTTTGCTTCCTTGAAGTGGTCGACTCGCAAGAAAACGAAACCAAAGAAACCTCATTAGGGTTCTTGAGATTTATGGTTTATTATGAATGAAGTGGTATGATTATGTGTTGTGTGTGAGTCGAAACAAGGATAGAAGGACAAGGAGAACCAGGGTGAAGAGAGTATGATGATTCACTGTGGTTGTGTTGTGCTCTCTGTGTTTGCAAAGAGGTGTGCAAGGGCTTCTTTATGCACAATGGAAGTGCATGCATAGTGTTTTCTCCTTGAAGTCACGTTCATATGTTAATCCAAATAAGGCAAGGAATTTTTAGGTTAAATCATGGTCGATGTACTTGATTATAAAGGGATTTACTGTTGGTGTATTGCATGTGAACCAGAATCAAGAGAATAACGTGGGTTTTTGAGAAGTTTTATAAAAGGAATAATGGGTTTTATCCAAAGGGTATTAGAGTTATATTAAGATAGAATCTTTCAAAGTTTTATCCTTAGTTGAGTACCTACTGATTTTTGTGGAGTGCAAGAGACATACACGAAATTTTTGTCTAGTTTTGTTAGGAGTGCATATTTAGTTTCCTGTATCCCTTTTTTTATTGCTTAAGAGTTCTTATAGTATGCATTAGTTGAAGGAAATGAAAGAAGTATAACACTTGTTTTTGTTTACTCATCACAATTAAATCCTAAGTTGCACTCGTTTTTGGTTAGTTAAGTCGTAAGGGAAAATGAATACGAAAGTCTTTAGTTTAGACGTAGCCCTATTCACGATATTAAAAGTCTTGGTTAAATTTACTCAAGATAATTTAACTAAGCGATTTAAAATAAAAAGTAAACATATAAAAATTTTATAAATTAAAAGAAACTGGAATGATTGAAATCGTAATATGACCTGAAAACACGGGGTGTTATAGTCTTCCCCCATTAAATGAGCCTTGTCCTTAAGGATTAAGATGCGGCACTTGACGACGGTGCGGTCTTGATGAAGAGATGTGGGTACGTCTTCTTGAATTGGTCTTCTCGCTCCCATGTGAATTCAAGACATCGTTTAGCATTCCATCTAACCTTGATAATGGGAATGCGACTTCTCTTCAATTGCTTAATTTCATGATCCATGATCTCCACTGGTTCTTTAACAAAGTGGAGCTTATTGTCAATACGGAGCCCATCCAATGGATTCACAAGTGATTCATCGAACAAACATTTCTTCAGATTTAACACATGGAACGTGTTATGAACTCGGCTTAATTGTTGTGGTAGCTTAAGCCTATAGGCAACATCTCCAACTTTAGACAACACCTTGAAGGGTCCAATATATCTAGGGTTTAACTTCCCCCGTTTGCCAAAACATACAACCCCTTTCCAAGGTGAAACCTTAAGCATGTTTGACCGTCAGTTTGGGGATGATAGGCCGTACTCATGTCCAATCGAGTTCCCAAAGCCTTATGAAGTGCTTTCCAGAATAGTGTTGATGAAGAGGTGTATATACTTGCCTTAATCCTCCTAGTACGTGCTAAGTCAATTTGCTATCTTAAGGTGGAATCACATTGGTACATGTCTCAATTTCCTTGATGACGGTTGAACTTGTCGGCGGGTTGTCCTTCGAGAATAAAAATATAAAATTTAATCCCTGATAAAAGTTTTATGGTGACTACTTCTCAACATGGCATGGTGCTTTCCTGAATTATACATAGTTGATCAAGCTATGTATATTTGAGGGCTAACGATGCTATGCTCATTTTTGTCAAAATAGTGTCATGATTTCATAGTATTTATGATAGTAGCTTGCATATATAAATAGTGATTTAAGGTAAATTAGACAGAATTTTCACAACATATTGATTTGATAGATAATTTAAAATTGTCTGTACGGTACAATGGAAAAATTTTAAGAGAAAATACAACGAGAACTTTTTGAGGAGATAGAGTCTAAGCATTGATATCGCCTTCCATGTTGTTAATGTCTTGGTCGGTTTCTCCTCCTCCTAAGGCATACACCATTCCTTGGGCTTCAGTACCTTGGTTCTTCAACACCGGGCAATCACTCTTGTAGTGCCTTTGATTCCCACATTCATAGCAAGTGATAGTCCTTTGGTTGTTAGTATTAATGGGATTCCAACAATCCTTTGTCAAATGACCGACTTTCTTGCAGTTAGTGCACTTGGGTGTACACTATCCATCATGGTGATAGTTGCATTTAGGGCACAAAGGTTTAGATCCTCCGTACGGTTTCTTCTCCCCCGACCCTACATCATAAGCTTGAACCACATTTTGTTTCTTGAGAAGTTGTTGTTGAGCCTGGTTGTTGTTATCGAGTTTTCTCTTGTTCTCAGCTTTCTTTTCCGCATAAGTACGGAGTTTTTGGTCCATCAAGTCGCTGGCCAACTCGATAGCAAAATCAAGAGTCTTGGGTCTTGAAGACATGACATTTCCATGAATGTTATCGGGAAGTCCAC
>BQNB010055336.1:4068-16681 GCA_026074375.1 Tanacetum coccineum
ACCTGAAAAGGAATGATTAAATACCTATTTTGGGCATAAATGCACGATTTAGGGGGTTAAATGACCCCGAAAAAGCGTATAAAATGACATCTCATCAAATACCCCTACACTTGAGATTTGCTTGTCCTCAAGCAAATGAACTTTTCTATCTAGACAATAATAATATGAGGGGTCATTTTACCTACTCTTTAAAAGTATTCTACAACACAACCTTCTAGACCTCGTAATTAAAAGCACAGAAAGTATATACTAGCACCTCACATAAGTGTTTGGGATTCTCTCTTTCACTCGGGTGTATAATGAATTATAACATATAGGGGAAACAAAAAAATCACACTTATTACCTGTCATAGCATATAAATTACCATAGGCTTGGTAAAGGATCAAACCTCCACCGGTAGGTGCAAGTATTATTCATTTACTATCTTAAGAGGTCTTTTACTAATGGGTTGTGGGGTGTAGGTGAAAGATAACATATATGGACAAGAAATGGATGGGATCTTTGGAGTGGTGACTTTGGAGTGAATTAAGTGTTAGCTAGTTACTTACACGATACACTTAGGTTTGGTTGCTATGCCAAGACTCTGTCGAGATCTACAAAATCTAAACAAATCTACATCAATCTCGTTCTTTTTCTTTTCTCAATTTTTTTAATAAACATAATACATCAAATTGGGTTTTTATATTAACGTACCCCTACACTTGGCTTTTACATGCTCGATATTTACAATCTAACTAATGACATGTTTTAAGGTGGATCAAAATAACATGGAGTCATTTGACAAACATATGGGGGTATTGACTTAACTTTTATTTCCCATTCTTCTGCGAAATAAATACTACCATGAATCTCAATCGTCCCAAAACTTATTTACAAGGATAAGGACTTAGCAACCGTGTACTAAATAATTAACTTGGGTTACTCACAATAATGTACTAAAGGGCGGTACAAATATAGGTAGGCTAAGGCTGTTTTGGGTGTAACAATTGTTTAAGGGTGACAATACTCTTCATTAATAGTCCGGATTAACCATAAAATTACGAGATCGTGAAAAAGGATAGGCTCGGAGGGTTGTACTAGGGTATCCTGCACTAAAGGTGAGTACATGGCAAGGGTGTGGGATATTAATATGATCGGTGTGAACAATCATAATAATTTACACGTTTAAAAACATGGGTTAATCCTATGCTATTATCAAGCAATCCTAATACTTTAATTCGCGGTCTCGGGTTGCATCAAAAAAACAAGTTCTATAATTTTAATATGCTAACGGTTACACTCTCAATATCTAAAATACCGATACCATTGTTCCAGAATAGCAACGAAACACGCATAAACATCCGTAACGACGGAATAGACACAATGATTGCTCACTCTTTATCTCGAACAAGCAAAGGTATAATATTAAGGCGAACCCAACATGTGTGGGAGGTTTTTTGAGGTTTTGTGCTAGTCATAAAAATTCCTATCCATGAGACGCTAGTAATACTCGGTTTTCATTGGAGTGTGTCGTAAAAATAAAATTGGTAAAAATTACCCTTTTATGTTATGTTTTGATATATTACCTATCTTTTTAAGGACAAGGCAAATGGCAAATGAAAGAATAGTTTCTAAGGCTAATTTTCCCCTCTACACTTAAGTTGAACATTGTCCCTAATGTTCTCTAGAAGTATCTGTTAAAATAGATAAAGGGGAAAGAAAACAAGGAAAAGAAACTAGTACTCCCCTGGTTTACTCAATAATGGAGAAGAAACATGCGATAACTGGATAAATCGTCCTCCGAGAATCATCCAATGAAACTTCCTAAGAACTTCCAAGCTTCTTCTCATCAAATATAACCTGTAATCAAAGACAACTATACCAAGCATAAAATGTATATTTTACCAAATATACATTGTGAATTTAGGGTTCGACTTGATAAAATAGTAAAGATAGGATGAGAGAATTGTTAGATTTGTGGTTTTATGTAGGTTTATAAAATAATATTACATATTTTAAATGTTGTACAAGTTTTATTTTCAAAAATAATTAAAAAATTTAAGTTTTCTGGACCTGGGCGTTTGACGATGTCAGGGTTAGTGTGACCCCGTCACAGGTGTTGTGGTGATGGCGTCGCGTGTTACAAGTGACGCCGTCTCCACGTTCTGTGAAAACAAAATTTTTGTTTTTGATGAAAAATTTCCTGCACTTGATTCCATAAGTTAATTCCTGTACAAATAGCTGCATAAAACCCAAGATTTCACAAATCAATCATATGACGCGAATTAATCTAAACAATTTATTAAACATGCTTGAACTTGGCTCAAAAGCCAGATAAATTACCCTACACTTATTGTTGCAAAATACCTTTGATTGGAATTAAGATGAAGTTAAAGACAAACAAAGCATGATTACAAGATAGTTCAAACATAATAAATTAAAACTATGAGAAATTAAAAAAACACATGACAATCCTAATTTGCGTGGAAAAGTAATTGGGTTGCCTCCCAGAAAGCGTGTATTTGTTCGGAGTCCGAGCATGACTCTAGCCTTATTTAACAGATAAAGGAGAGGGTTCCCCTACACTTGAGTTCAAGTGCGGGTGATAGTAACGGTACATACCATTGTTGTGAGAAGGGGTCACATGCTGAAAAATTGGTTGTTGAATTATATGCTCCAAATGGTGTGTTTCTTTAATCCTAACCTTCTCTACTTCTTTTGGGCATAAAGGGTGATTTGTTATCTCCTAAATAATAAACTCCTTAGTATTTAATTCTAAATCATATTTTATCATATCTAATTTTGAAAAATCAACACCTAGGGATCCACTATGTCTAAATAAACCTTGTTTAAATCTATAATGTTTCTTGGGGTCGCCAATGCATGGGTGATAATAGCAATACGTATCCTCAGGTTAGAGACATGCCACGTGAGGTGAAGGTGGTGTATAACTAGTTAAGAAATCTACTACCTTTATCTTAAAACTATTCAGATTAAGTGGCTTGATGGGTGGTTCGGGGTCTCTTTCTTCTCCTAGACTTATATCTAAGGATGGACAACTAGGTAAGGGTTGTGGTTGAGGCTCTGCTTCATCAAAATTAGGAATTTCCCTTGAACTAAGAGTAATATCATGATTAAAAGTATTCAAGCCTAAATTCTCTAGTGTTGTTTCTTCTAAAGTTTCTACCTCAATCGGGATTCCTATAATCTCTTCTACTTCATCCGGGTAAGTCACAGGTGGTGTGTTTTCCTCAAATGATGGGAGGACTTGTGGGGTACTTTGTGGGTTCAAATTTTTTATATCATATCGGGACTCGATGTTTCGATTAGTGTTTGTACCAGGCTTAAAGCCAAAGCTACTTTCCCTCACAAGAAGTGGACTAGGTAAGATTGTGCGGACGTGTTTGACACAGAGTGACTTTGGTGAGACAAATTTAGGTGTATGGAAAGATGCCTATTCTGTGAGAGCTTTTGAGAATTTATGACCATAAAGGGGCGCGAGATCCTCAGTGTCGGGGTACCTTGTGATCTTCTTGATTTTCTTAGTTATATTTTGTTCAATTCTTATCTCATCCCTTAATTTACCTACAACCTCCAAAGAGAGCTGCATGAAATCGCTTCTAATAACACACATATACTCTTTAAGTTGTCTAACTTTTTCTTCTTGATAGAGTATGAAATTCATCATAAGGTCTTCAAATTCCTCTTGTCGAGATTGTTTGAGCGGTAGTGGTTACACTGTTTGCTTGTCATTCAAATACGCTTTCGTACTCTTCCTTTTAGCGAGAATGCTTCTCACCTTCATGAGGTGTATCAAACTTTACATTCCATGATCCCCTTAGTACAAGATGTGCGGTTATCATAGGACTTCTATACGAGAAGTTTTACAACTCCCTAGGCAGTGCACCTAATCGTTGTAGTATAGTATAGGTAAGACTCGGGGTTGTTTATCGTTCACTCGAGGAATAGGTTGGGAAGGCTTGATCACGGTCTAACAGAATTCTAAGGGTTGAGAGAAGATTATTTTTTGGTACTTTTTATATTTTATGGAATGAACGTAAATCATATATTGGAGAGTGGTTTGGTTTAGTTGTTTAAACTAAAGATAAACTAAGTATTGGTGATAACAATAAGATAAAAGGATCTGTGTTTATTTAATCATGTATTACTCCCTAGATTGCTTCTCCTAGTGTTGTTGCCTTATCACAACTGGTGGATGATATATGTTAACTAATTCCTTACAAGGCTAAGACGAATTAAACGAAACTGCCGTCTACTTAGTATGCTGGTAGTGCAAAGCACATGTAAGGTAGGTATTGAAGTTATTACCAGCCCCTAGGAGTACACTAAGTGCTGTGAAATATATTAGAGGATTCAACCATATTAGGGCAAGGTAATATGAAGACTATTACCCGATGATATCCTTTCTACACAATCACATTTTCCTAGACATATCAACAGCGATGCAGACAAAAGCTGGTTTTCTAAGACCTAACGTACACATCCATCACAAGAAGCAACACCACTAAGATCTACATTCTAGGTTTCATACAATCATCAATAAACACAATAGGAAGTTTAGCCAAGCATGTTAAATATAAAGTAAGAACAATAAATCAAATAACACATAGACATATTGAATGATTAAGTAAACCTTACTTGATTAAAACATGAATTGGAAGAGGTACAATAAGGTTTTTAGGCCCTAAAATCATCTCCTACAGCTGCTAAACGAACTAGGGTTCGTACTCTCTTTTTTTATTCTAAAGTTACACACTCAAACCCCTAAATTCGAGTTTGTATATATAGGAAAAAAACTATGACGGTGTCGCATTTTAATCGTGACGCCATCATGAAAGAGAATATTCTAGATATGTTAGCATTAAAATATGTTGACTAAAACGGAATTACATTAAGTCGTGTCGGTTATGAACTAGGACAATAAATGTGTTGACTAGACAATAAATGTGTTGACTAGACAATAAATGTGTTGACTAGTCAACATTATGATTGTTAGGAAACCAACACAAGGACAATAAATGTGTTGACTAGACAATAAATGTGTTGACTAGTCAACATTATGATAGTTAGGAAACCGACACAAAGACTATAAATACCCCCTCCTATACTTCCATAGGAGGGGAGAGGATTCATTTGTAACATTTCACATAAGGTGTGTGTGTGTTTTTCTCTCTCCTATCACACACACATCTTTCCCTTTTTTCTCTCATCATCAATAATATGGCTACTTATTTGTTTCATCCTCCCCGACCTCCGGATCTTGTTTTTCCTAGTGTTTCTTATGGTTAACAATTGGCATCAGAGCACAGGAGCGATTCGTGTGTGTGGTTTGCTGATTTGGTAGTATCATCAAGACAAATCAAAATATAAACACCAAAGCAAACACAACACTTATTGCTAAAACGATTAAGGATTCGGACTACGATGACAAGTGATCACGAAGTTGATTTGGTATCCCTTATTTGACATTGAAGTGGGTTTCACGAAGGCGTCTACTTATTTCATCATCGAGACTTTCTTCTATTTTCTATCGATTGATGACTTGCTTGAACGTATACAATTATGATTAAGACTTGGATTATCTAGTTTCCAGAAGTCAAGGGGTGGTTGGATGACCAGGTATAACTAATCACTTAAAGGAGTTACGTTGTAGTACTCAGTGTCACACGCAGAAGACGATGTGGATAATTTCAAGAGGTGTTGTACTTCTGATACTTTTCTGGTTGGGTATTGGGTACTTAGAGATTGAATCTTGCACCGTTCTTCAATCAACAATAGTGCAAGCTTAAGTAACAAATTTGGGGAATTTTACTTCATTATCAAGTTTGGTATATTAGGTTTACTTCACCAAGTGTAACAACAAATAGACGACAGAATTCGAGGTCTGGTAAGTTAGCCAGAGAGTGCTTAAAGTTGAGTGTAATCAGCTCTTCTCAATGGTATTTTTTGTGCTATTCCAAGACAAGATACTTCACAGTTTAAGTAAAATCTTCAAAGTCTTTCGATGACATTCATTCACAAGACCTTGATTTATACCAAGTGTTATTGATCTTGCTTCATCTCCTCTACGGTTCTGAAGTCCAAGAGGTAATGATTCTTTTGTTATATCAGACTTTGTGCTTATGACCAAGAAACTTCCGTAGTATATGTAGTACATGACATGATGCTCCGAGAGTCGCAACCATCATAGGGTAAAAATGTACTCCGGGACTTAATTGACTTTTGATGTTCCATGTCAACCTTCCGGGGTAGTAGTGTATACTATTCTCACTAAGACATGGTTGTGAAGTATTTTACAAAAATGATGAAGAAAGAACGTTGAGATTCTTGCATGCACCCCCGAACGAATATTCACCAAGCCCTAATGACAAGAAGCAGTGGTCGTTGGTGTGGTTTGACTTCTACAAAATTCCGTTGTGCACTTTGATGACAAGTAGAAGATTGTTCAAGCTACATCAATGTTTCAGAATCTGCTCAAGATAGGGATGTTGGTTTGGGGGAAGCTGATTCAGAAACTTCACCAAAAAGGGAGTCTATTGAGAAAGCTTTTCAACAGGGACATGCTGCATGAATTGGGGGAAGCTTAATCCATAATTTGCCATACTAAATGGTCAAGGACAGAGTAAATGACAATGAAGATCCAAGCTGGGAATACAAGTTTCAATACAAGGAGAAACTCACAGACAACTTCAGCTTTGGAAGCGCTTTGAAGCGCTTTGGAAGACTTTATTTATTGTATTTGTACTTGTAGTAACTTGTAAATTAATTATGTTTGTGTCCACATAATTAGGGGAAGATTGTTAGCATTAAAATATGTTGACTAAAACGGAATTACATTAAGTCGTGTCGGTTATGAACTAGGACAATAAATGTGTTGACTAGACAATAAATGTGTTGACTAGACAATAAATGTGTTGACTAGTCAACATTATGATTGTTAGGAAACCAACACAAGGACAATAAATGTGTTGACTAGACAATAAATGTGTTGACTAGTCAACATTATGATAGTTAGTGAAAACCGACAAAGATATAAATACCCCTACCTAATAATTCATAGGAGGCGGAGAGGATTCATTTGTAAATTTCACATAAGGTTTGTGTGGTTTTTCTACTCTCCTATTCAACCAAATCTTTCCCTTTTTTTCTCTCATCATCAATAATATGGCTACTTATTTGTTTCATCCTCCCCAACCTCCAGATCTTGTTTTTCCTAGTGTTTCTTATGGTTAACAATAATGGGCTGGTTCGTATGCTCTGACGACGTCATGGAATCATGTGACGCCATTTTTATCTTCGTGGTTACGGCGTCACGTTGTATCTGTGGCGTCACGTATTATCTGTGACGCCGTCTCCAGCCACTGTAGAGAAAATATTGATCAATATTGGTGTAGGTCCGTAGTCTTGTCCGTTTCTTCTCCAAATGAGCCCAAGTCACGTTTAATTCTTCCAAATACCTTCCAAATGAGAAATACCTGAAAAGGAACGATTAAGTACCTATTTTGGGCATAAATGCACGATTTAGGGGGTTAAACGACCCCGAAAAAGTGTATAAAATGACACCTCATCAAATACCCCTACACTTGGGATTTGCTTGTCCTCAAGCAAATGGGCTTTTCTACCTAGACAATAACAATATAAGGGGTCATTTTACCTACTCTTTAAACATATTCTACAACACAACCTTCTAGACCTCGTAATTAAAAGCACGGAAAGTATATACTAGCACCTCACATAAGTGTTTGAGATTCTCTCTTTCACTCGGGTGTATAATGAATTATAACATATGGGGGAAACAGAAAATCACACTCATTACCTGTTATAGCATATAAATTTAATCATTAGGATTGGTAATATGATCCAACTCCAAAGCTAGGTGAAGTATAATTCATTTCTATCTAAGAGGTCATTATAAAGGGTTGTGGGGTTAGGGTTGTGGGGTGTAGGTGTAAGATAACATATAATGGAAACAGAAATGGATGGGATACATTTGGGTGGCTTTGGGTGAATTTGGAGTGGAAGGGTTAGCTAATTATTTACACGAATACACGCTGGTTTGGTTGCTAAGCCAAGACTCAAACGAAGATATACAAACTCTACACAACTCTACATCAATCTCTTTCTTTTTCTTTTCTCTTTTTTTTGAATAACATAATACATCACTTAGGGTTTATAACACGTACCCCCTACACTTAAGCTTTTACATGCTTGATATTTATAATCTAACTAAAGACCCTATTTGAGGTAGATCAAAATAACATGAAGATCATTTGACAAACATATAGGGGTATTGACTTAACTTTTCTTCCCCATTCTTTCGCAAAATAAATACTACCATAAATCCCAATCGTCCCAAAACAGTATTTACAAGGATAAGGACTTAGCAACCGTGTACTCAAATAATTAACTTGGGTTAAACACAATAATGTACTAAAAATGAGTACATACAAGGTAGGCTAAGGCGATTTGGGTGTAATGATTGGTTTAAGGGTGACAATGCTCTTCATTAATAGTCCGGATTAACCAGAAAATTACGAGAACCATGAAAAAGGATAGGCTCGAAGGGTTGTACTAGGGGTATCCTACACTAAAAATAAGTGCATGGCAAGGGTGTGGGATAGTTATATGATTGGTGTAACCATCATAACAATTACAGGTTTAAAACATGGGTTAATCCTAGTGCCTCTTATTAAGCAAATCCTAATATTTACTATGCGGTCTCGGGATAAATGGGATAAACAAGTTCTAGAATTTAATATGCTATCGGTACACTCTCATAATCCTAAAGCAAACCGATACCAATGTTCTAGAAAAGGTGACAAAACCACGCATACACATCCGTAACGACATAATAGACACACATGATTGCTCACTCCTTAATTCGAACAAGCTAAAGGTATAATATTTAAGGGCGAACCTCACATTGTGGGGGTGGAATTTTGAGGGTTTTTGTGCTAGTCATATAAATTCTTATCCATGAGACACTATTAATACTCGGTTTTCGTCGGTATGTGTCATAAAAAAAATTAAATTTGGGTAAAAATTACCTTTTTATGCTATTTCGATATATTACCCATCATTTTAAGGAAAAAGTAAATGGCAAATAAAAAAATAGTTTCTAAGGATTATTTTCCCCCTACACTTAAGTTGAACATTATCCCTAATGTTTTATAGAAGTACCCGTAAAAACAGATAAAGGGAAAAGAAAACAAGTAAAAGAAACTAGTACTCCCCTGGTTTGCTTAATAATGAAGAAGAAACATGCGATAACTGTTTAAATCGTCCTCCAAGAATCGTCTAATGGAACTTTCTAAGAATCTACAAGCTTCTTCTCATCAAATATAACCTGTAATCAAAGATAAAGACAACTCTACCAAGCATAAAATATGCGATTTACTGATATACAATGTCAATTTAGGTTTGTCTCGTAAAAACAGTAAAGATAGGATGAGAGAATTGTTAAACTTATTGGTTTTTTGTAGGTTTACAAAAGAATATTACATATTTTAAATGTTGTGTAAGTTTTATTTTCAAAAATAATTAAAAGTTTTAAGTTTTATTGACCTGGGAGTCTGACATCGTCAGGGTTATTGTGACCCCGTCAAAGGTATCGTGGTGACGGCGTAGTATGTTAATCGTGACGCCGCCTCCATAGTCTGTGAAAACGAAATTTTTGTTTTTGATGAAAAAATTCCTGCACTCGATTCCATAAGTTAATTCTTGTACAATTAGCTTAAAAATTAGTTTTATTAAAAGTATTTATAGTTCGTAACTCGTAATTAACGTATTCTTTTTCGTTATAAATCGCCTTTTTCGAGTTTCTTATCAATTTTGGAATGTCATGAGACCATATTATTTTTATATAATGTCAAAACCTACTGTCTAAGTGTCGAAATTATACACCCCTTTATTATCCAAGTGTATACTTTTTATAAAAAGCTTATTTTATGTATTTTTCAACTAGTAGTTTATTATAGAAACCCTAATAACTATATGTAACATATGTGATACTTATATTAATGTCCATTAGTCCATATATTTTCCATTTGCCAAAGATTAACAAGTTATTTATATTACTTTCTCTTGTAATATATTAAATAACCTTATAAACCCTAATTTTAACCTAAACATGTTTATACTTAAACCATATGTTAACATACTTTTACATTCATTTTTCCATGATATATATAACCATATGACATGATAAAAAGTGAATAAAATCATAAACATAAATAATAACTCATTTTACATATTAAAAAGTCCTTAGTGATGATTTAGCCATAATTAACATATAACACATAAAATCATAATAATAAAAGTATAAAGGAATTAGGAAGACCTTAGGGAGGATGTATGAGATGAGAAATAAGTGCTAAACCCGTGTTTAGACTCAAAACCAAAGCTTACAAGCTTATAAACCCTAGATTAGGTTTGAAACCCTAATCTTCCCTTTTCTTCCTTAATCCTTGCAAATGATGAACCAATGCTTGAAAACACTTTAGTATGCCTTAGGATTGTGTGTCCCTCCTCACGGGCGCGAGTGCGGCTGCGCGTATAAAAGTTTTGTATGGATTGCTTATGGTTGTATATTTGGCCGTGGGTTTTGGGAGAGAAAGGAGAGAAAGAAATGAATTTTTGTTAAGTAAATGAGTATGTAAACTCTTATGCATGCATGAAATATATATAGGAAGAGGTTATAAGATATTTACTTGCAAAGTTTGACCAAGAAATTCAAAGGGGGGGCTTGGTTGGGACGTGGGTTCAAGGGGACAAGAAAGGAGGGAAACAAGGGACTTAATGGTTTATGTCTTGGTTCCTTCTAATGGGAATCATCCCATGAAGTTAAGGACTTGTGTTTCACTAGCTTATTTCCTTATTAATTTGTATGTTTACTTGTGTATTATAAAAGAAAAGTGTAAGTAAAGTTTATATAAAAATGTAATGTGTAGTTTTTATATAAAGTATACTTGTAATGTCTTGGTTATTTTGTAAAGTATTTGTTATCTTGTATAAACATATGAAACGTATATATATATATACATATATAAGAGAGAGTAGAATATATATATATATATATATATATATATATATATATATATATATATACATATGCCATTAAATTTTAAACTTTTGATCATTGTATATAAACGTAGGTATTGTTTAAATCCATAATGTTTCTTAGGGTCATCTACACATGGGCGATAATCGCAATACAAATCCCTAAGGTGGAAAGACGCCATAAGAGATGAAGGTGGTGTATGAATGGTCAAATTATCTAATACCTTCATCCTAAAACTATCAGGACTTTGTGGTTTGATGGGTGGTTTGAAGCCTCTTTCGGTTCCTAGACTTGCATCTAAGGGTGGACAATTAGGTGAGGGTTGTGGTTGAGGCCCCGGTTTATCAAAACTAGGATCTTCCCTAGAACTAAAAGGAGTGTTGTGATTACAATTCAAGCCTACTTCCTCTAGTTTTTTTTCGTTCAAAGGTTCTACCTCCATCGGGATTCCTGTGGTCTCTTTTACTTCTTCCGAGTGAGTCACGGGCGGTGTGTATACCTTAAATGATGGGAGGACTTGTAGGGCACTTTATGGGCTTGGATTATCCACCTTACCCGACATCGTATTTAGATCTCTTATAGGCTCATCATCTAACCATACCATGCACTTAGGTATCTTAACTCTAACCACTTCATTCTCAACTAATTGAGTCTTCAAATTTGCTATTGTTTGGTCAGGAATAGTGCTAGTTGGGTTTTTCCACTGTTTATCGCATTGGGCACAATCCTCAATCGTTTCAAAAACTTAATCAAAAGAGTCCCTCATCATGGCCTCCATTTATGGTCCCTTACTCAATTCTTTTATGATCATTTCGACGACTATACCCGAATGGACCTTGACTTTGCAGCAGACGGGAACCTTAGGGAATTAGTGGTGAAGAAGCATGGGAAGCCATAGAAAATTTTGCCTAAGGCCAAAAAGAATAGGACAACCCACCAAACATTATTCCTGAACAGGAAGTAGCAAATTTAAAGGCTCAAGCAAAAAGATTATTTGGAAATAAGGATGTTTGGGTTCAGATGCATAGAGGTATAGCATGGGATAAGGTGGGAAATTCGGACCCACAAAGTACCCCATAAGTCCTCCAGTCATTTAAGGAATACACACCGCCTGTGACTTACCCGGAAGAAGTAGAAGAGACTTTAGGAATCCCGATTGCGGTAGAACCTTTAGATGAAACACCACTAGAGGATTTAGGCTTGAATACTTGTAATTATGACACTCCTCTTAGCTCTAGGGAAATTCCTAGTATTGATGAACCGGAGCCTCAACCACAACCCTTACCAAATTGTCTATCCTTAAATGTAAGTCTAGGCGAAGAAAGAGGCCCCGAACCACCCATCAAACCATATAGTCCGGATAGTTTTAGGATGAAGGAAGTAGATAGCTTAACCATTAATACACCACCTTCACCTCACGTGGCATCTTCCCACCCTAAGGATGTGTATTGCTATTATCGCCTATGCATCGATGATCCTAAGAAATATTATGGATTTAAATTGGGTTTATTAGGAAAAAGTGCATTCTTAGGTGTTGATATTTCAAATTGTGA
>BQNB010055336.1:17347-39153 GCA_026074375.1 Tanacetum coccineum
CTTACACATACCTCTAAATACATAAACAAAATTTTAGTTACAATTATTTGTTCATGGTTATGATAATTTTGTAAGCTTTTTTTTTAACAGCAATATTTTTTTTTTTTTTGAACGGCAACTTTATTAAAAGAAAACTAGCAACGAGCTAGAATTACAAAGAAATTAAAAAGGGTGTTGAATCCAACTATCCCAACTAATAGAGTTTTTACCCCTAGCAATATACCAAGAAAAAGAACGCCTAACTATGTCTTCAAAAATACCATCTTTTCGAAGATTTGAATCAGAGAAGAGGAGATGGTCGAGTTTGAACTTGTTTTGAACTTGATTGAAGCTGAACCAAATTAAACCAAGATAACAGCAATTTTATTAAAACAAAACTAGCAAGAAGCTAGCAAACATAACAGTTTTTTTATAGCTAGAGAAAGATTGTATTATTTTGAAAAGCACAAACAATGTTATTGTATGTGTTTGGAATTCATGTTTTATTTTTGCAGTTTTTCTTTAACATCAATAAGTCGTGAAAATCTAGATGATCGAGTTTGAAAAGGGTTAACACATGCAACGGAATAACACAATGCAAATCGAATTTTACCTCCTTTTTAAACATGTCAGTCAATTCTCAACATGCCCAAATCATAAAAAATCAAAATACCAAATAAATCTTTTTGACTACCGTAATAAAACAAAGAATATCAAAAAGTACCGCTGGTTATCAAATCTTGAACAACAAATTTGATTTGGTTGTAAGGATTACTAATATACACATTGAGTGACAAATCCACTGTCGTTTTGACAGTGGGTCACTTGCTACAGTAACGGGCTTTCATTTTGGGCCAGCCCGATTTTAGTTATTTTTATTTTTAATTTTTAAATTATTTTGTTTTTGTTTTTTGTTTTTTTTAATTTGTATGCACAAAGTAGGAGGGAAAAAAATATTACAAAAGTTCTGATTTATTCAGATAAAAAAATACCCGCGGAAACATCTTCGATACATAATAACTTTAAAATAATCGATATGGTCACAAACGTACAACCCATTATATTAAAAAAAAACCCATATAGCAAAAACAAACAACACTTTAAACATGAGGCCCAACAAATAAGTCATATAAATTTTTTTTTACTAATATACACATTTGTCGACAAACTAGCCTAAAATTCGCATAAAATGTGGCCCAAAGTAACAAAAAAAAAAAATTAGCACAAAATTAGCCTGAAATCTGACCCAAAGTAAAAAAAAAATACAAAACGGTACCTCAACTTTTAACTATTTACGATTTTCTTACACAAAAAATCCCGTAAAAAAATTAACAAAAAAAACACGTCAAGTTTTTATTGTTCACAATTTTTTTACATTCATCGGCCCAAATAAAAAGATATCGAACCGTCCCAAAAAAAGAAAATATTCGGGAAAAAATTAACCCATCCCAACGCAAAAAAAAAATTCCCGAATCATACAAAAAAAGGAAATATCCGGGAAAAAATTAGCCAAAAAAAAACCCAAAAATAGCCTAAAATCTGGCCCAAAGTAAAAAAAAATACAAAACGGACCCTCACCTTTTAACTATTTACGATTTTCTTACACAAAAATTACAGTAAAAAAATTACAAAACCGTCCCAAAAAAAGAAAATATTCGGGAAAATATTAGCCCGTCCCAACGCAAATTTTTTTCTCCGAATCATACAAAAAAAGAAAATATTTAAAAATTAGTCCCCGCATAACGCATCGCCACAAAAAAAACCCCCCGAAAACGAACAAAAATTATTCGGGAAAAAATTAGCCCCGCCGCAACGCGCGGGTTCATTTGCTTGTTATAGACAACAAGTGTAAGTCAACCATTGACTTTGGTTTGTTTTTCCTATATTTCGATAAATTTTGTTGTATTGATAAGTGTCAATCGGGTTATCGGGTCGGGTTTGAGGCTTATCGGGTCGGGTCTATCGGGTTTTAAAAAAGAAAAACTACCAAATCCAATAGGCTTACAACAACAAAAAAAACCACGAAATCCACCCGAGGTGATTGATACCAATTGTAGGTTCCCGATTAACACTTCACTTCATAACACGAATCACAAATCGAATCAAGAAAGGAGAAAGAGAGTAGAAAAGAGTGAGAGAGAAGAAAACAAAGATATATTGAAATTATGAAAAACTAGATATTTTCTAAAAAGAAAATATCTATATATATGAGATATTTTCTAAAAAGAAAATATCTAAATATATATATACCCCTACACATTTAATGTGACGCGCGGGATATTTAACTAGGACCCGGGCTCGGGTTTTGCTTGGGATTAAACCCGAAACATATACAATATTAGATTATCTATCGAGCCCGATTCCTGATATTATCCTGTTACAACATTAACTAATTAAAGACCGAAGCTTCATCGTAGAGTGACCGAGCTTCCTTGTTCGTCTTAATAAATTGAGGCTAACAAAAGGAAACATACATACTAAATTAACAAGTTTAATTTTATTCCCTTTTTAGCATTCAAAAGTAATCAAGATCTAGATCTACAGATTTTATTTAATTATGGCAAGGATTTGCATGATCTTTGACATATTTGCAAGAATACATTAAATAAAATATCAAGCGCAGCAGATCAGGTTATATGAATTAAATCTAGGCGTGTACAAATCAAGACAAAATATAATTCAAAAGTGTAACCCTAATGCCAAAACGAGTTGGCTCTGATACCACTGTTGGGATTTAATAATCTAGGTAACCAGTTTAGATACGAGTACGCAGCGGATTGGATCTAGTTAAGGCACATAGAATTAACACTTAATAAAGTAAATAATTATAACATAAAAGTAAATAATTACTTACCTCTTGATTTTGAACTTGAAACGCGTTAAGCAGTTAAATTACTGCCTCTACGGTTGCTCACACAACACGTCGAACAAGTACGCAACAATGCTAGTCGTAACTTCACAAGCTCCAAACACCGATAGTGTATACTTTATTTACTTGAACCGAAACCAAACAACAAGTGTTAACTTGAACCGAAAACCCACATACGATATAAGAATCAATCGTCTAGTGCACAAGGAATATGAAAAAACAATTATTGTTTCATACGTATTACATCATACATGTAAATAACATGCATGTAGATTATACATGCATTTATTATAAATGCTAATGATGTTGATTCCATGTAGTGATATCAAACAGTATACGTAGTAGGGTATAGGTTAAATCACAAAATCTATTAGTATGCGAAGTGCAATCATGCGTAATTTTAGGGATGTGAGATGTGTCGTATATAATTTAGGTGTGATCAAGTAATCACTATTATGAGGAGGAGAGGTGTGTTTATATAGCTCTCTAACCTTAGTTGTAGATAAACTAGAATACCTCATAATCCTTATCACAATACAACTCTCACCCCTTATCTTCTAAATTAATTCCAAAACCCCCTTCTAGAAGCTTATAGGGCCGGTCAACAAGTGAGACCCATAAGGTTCGGGTTTTGTCAATTTCAGCCCCTTCGGTTCATATTTAAATACTGGTTACGTTAGTTATAAAATATAACAATAACTAACGGTTATTTAAATTATCAATGTGGAGCATATTATATAATTAATAAATATATAACAAGTATATATATTAATTACATAATAAACGTACTCTTCGTGTCTTAACGTGTGTGCCCCCAATAGGCTCACATATTCGTAACGTATACGTGCTATCCGACTACCATAATCCAACAGCTCCCACTTGGGAGTTGGAGTAGCACCTAACACTTATACCTATAATTGGCAAAGTCTAGCAACCCACACAATTATTTTTACATTAGGAATATTATGAGATAAGAGTTTCAAAAATCATCTCAGCTATTTAATGGTTATAAATTTCTTGCTTTATAATCATCCCTTTGTTACAGATACCGTTAAACCATGGATATGGATCCTAAGTCATTCCATATAGTTTAACATTATGTTTCTCGTTATAGAAATAATTCAGATATACCAAATGTAATCAAGAATCATCTTGCATTACCCTTTGGGTGCGGCCACACAATTATCTGATTAAATCTGGAGAGGGCCCAATGGTATCTTTCTGCACATATCAAGTGGAGGAACAAATCCTTTATTGACTACAAGTGTTGTGGATGCTGCTTCACATACACTCCCAAAAATAGCCTTTATGACTACCATATTTCAGGATAGCGTTTGACTATAATCAAAGAGAGATATCCACACATACAGAACTTGCTTGCATCTCAAATCTAAGGACAATTTTACAATTTTTTGGACATGTTATCATGACATGGATCCTAAAAGTAACGCTCTGAAGGTTGGGGTATCCAATATGCATCCTTGTGAATATATGAGTTTGGTAGGAACAGATCATATATTCCGGAATATTTAACAACAACTCACATTCTGCCCTTACTAAAATTTATTTACCTATATTGTTAACCGACATTGGACATATTTAGAATGATAAGAAATAATTCATGGATTAAACATGCAAACATAGGATAACAATTTTTATATGAATGAAGAACAAATACCAAGTATCTTTATTCATCAGAAAGTAAAAATTGTCTTACAATCCTAATTATCCAAATACTAAAACAGATCATGCATGAAAATAATTAGCAAGTTGAAACTCTAATGTTTCTCTACATTCTCAACTCTTGTCTTTACAAGAAAGATATATAGTTATTGAGGTACTTTCCGTAATACTTGTTCATATTCTGCTGTTAGTGAAAGATTTGATTAATAAGATGACGTGTCTTATGTCACGTGCCATTACTATTGCAATGAATCATAGTATGGACAAGTATAGTACATTTTTACTAGGGTATTTGAAGTCAACTACATACATATCCTCAGTACAGTCTATCTTTACAGTTTCTTAAAATGTAAAGTATTCTCATTCTTTAATGTGTTCATGCAACAATGCTCTTAGCTGTTCTTATTCTAGTTAGTTAGATTTATCATAAAAGGTGAAAATCATTTCTCAACCTAGAATGATTATTCTCTATGCATCAGTTGACACTTACAAGCTATGCTTTATAATTCGTAAACATTTGTTTTAACAGTATGTAATCACTCTCAATTAGTAATGTGTTGTTTGCTCGTCTTTGGTAATCGTGCAAATGTCAACTAAACCAGTCACAAACAAATATAATATATATACATGATGAACCCTTAGTTAAAAAACACAAGGTTTCCATCCATGTACTAATTTATCTCAAGTGAAATATATCATTTAAGACTTGCTTCAATGACATATTGCATTTGTGTTGGACTTAATTTCCTCATACGTTTATCTTAATAAACATTTATTCCAAGGTCGTTTGTTTTATCCTAAATTCTCAAGAGAAGTTTATTCCAATCTTTAAGGATTATATATCTAGCTTATGTGGTGTGATACTTTCGCATATGTCATACAACATTGTATTTAAGAAAAACAACATGGTGCTCCGAACTCAATGTCTGATTGTACTCAGGAGTCATCTTATTTAATCAAGTAATCCATATTGTGATTAAACTAAATATCTCAACTCCTAGATGCATGATCCAATCCACACTTGGATTCTTTCATCTTGTATACTATATAAAGATTATATATATATATATACTCATGACCTTTTGATTACACATCGTCCTCGCAAATGTAATCATTAAGGAAAGAGTCTTAAAACTTAATTGCCATATTTCAAATATAGACTCATAACCCTTTATGATCACACATCGTCCTCGCCAAGGTAATCATCCAGGAAAGAGTTATGAACCTTAATTTGACTTATTTAAGATTCAAGAAATCATTGTATGACAATTAGATATCTTTATATAATTAATACGTGTAGAAAAGAAAGATTTAATCATAGTCAATTGCTTGAGTAAGATCAAAATTCTTATCATCATTCAGGCATTAATTTGTATACAATTTTGTCCTTACGAGACTTTCTTCAAAAGAAACTCATTCTAACCTCACAGGTTTACATTTGGTAAAGATCAATCAAGCTCAAAACTTGATTGGCTTTTAAGGACTGCATCTTATCATTCATAATCTAAGACCTTTATCAGATTCAGGATGTGATAAGTATCTTAGCAATTAGAAGGTGTGAAATGATCCTCTAATTTATATTCTCTTAGACATTGATTTTACAATATCATCAAGTGTGAGGCATCCTTGCGGATTTATGAATGTGAGTTCTTATATACGTTGGTTCGACATTTCCATGTTAAACCTTAGTGTGACATTAGCAAGTGGATTTAGAAGGTTATGTATTTTGTTCTTAATATCTTCAAGATTTTTAGGTGCTCCCACTTACTTTTGTAGTTGAGAAATATTCTCTAGATAATAAGTATTTAGCACAATAATTTGTACTTAAATGGGACAACAAAAATGCATTTTACAGCTCGTATCTCTAGCTTGTTTATAATATGCTTCATAGATATTAAGACAATTTATAATTTTATCAAAACATAATGGGGATTTATCTCAATATAAAGATGATGTCTTGATTACCTTATAGGTTGGAATTATTTTGAGTGAATTCATGACAACACGCAAATTTCTAACCATTGATTGATTTGAGAGTAGGAGCATTTAAGTTATCAGAAGTCAAACAATATGAATATAGTTTGTTTCAACACATTAGAAATACCATAATAATGTGGTATTCTATGAGTATTTAGAATTATGAGTCTCCATCAAAATTCCATTAGATAACTTAATTCTCTTTAGGTCAAATACTTGTCAACTGGGTCAAGCCATATTGATACATGGTATTTTAAAACCAAGTGCATGTTTAAAGTATATTTTTTTGAATTAAAGCAAGAGCTCTTTGTTCTTTTAATCTTTTCTTTACCTTTATGTGTTATTCACAAGAACAATTCAAGAATTCTATGTTCTCGTAAGGACCTCATGTTAACTCTATGTTCATGTGTTTCAAGAAAACAGAACATGTTAAGTTATACGTTACAAGTCTCCGAATAATTCAAGGACATCATGTTAATGTGTTAACAAGAAGACATAACAATTCAACTACTTACTCTATGTTATGAGTCATTGATTAAATTCAAGAACTTTATAATTATGTCTTAGCAAGTAAACATAATTATTCTAACTAAAGTAATCATGAACGCAAACTCTTGTTCAATAGTAATTTCAAGTTAATTTCATACTTCAAAATCATGATTATTATCATGAACCATGATTATATTGACTAAATCATGTAGTCAATTAGATGAAGTAGTTTTATATTATATCTTTGACTTTTAATGTAATAGGACAATAAACATCCTTCGTGTTTAAGTCCTAGTAGATTGATTAGCTTCCTCACCTTGCGGTCAAGAGAAACCACTAATCATATTGTTATATGTTGTTCCTTGCACACATTTAAGATTTCTCCCACTTGTGTACGGGACAACATTATCTAAGGTAAACAAACAATACGACAAGCGCGCAATTGTATAAACAATATGATAATGTCATAGATATTACAAGTAGATTTCAAACTATAATGTTTAATAAGGAATTGTGGATTATTATTCTATAGATAACATTTCGGAAAGCAACCTCAGATATGGAACTTGTTATGCAATATAATATAAAATGCAATCTTACTTAAACATGTGTTTGTTCATATTCGGAAAGTAATTAATTATTTCAAAGCAAGCTAGAAATAATATGGGCAACTATTAAGGAAATAAATCTTGTAGCTCCCACTGAATTTGACACCATTACAAGAATGTCATTTCAGTAATATAAAATGCAAAACTCCCACTGGATTTGTCAACATTGTAAGTGTTACATCACCAGTAGAAATCAAATAGCAATTTATTTACTTTCCTATTCTTAGAATGCCTACAAGTAGCAATGTACTTAGGTATTGTGCAGAGAATATGAAATTCTACTGTGTTTGATGAGGGGACTAGCCATTCATGCTCTTATTTAACTTGAATATTATTTTTTTAGCATGCAATTCCTCCTATATCGTTGCTAGCCAAGGGTATTTAGCACCTTAAGGAATAAAATGAGTCTAAGAAAAATACCCAGCGGATATGCTAGTAATTTCTTTACTCATTGCGGTTTAAACTCATACATCGTGACAAATGCAAGATGTAATTTATTTTGGTAGCTATAGACGAAATGTTCTCTAGTTACTCAAAATATTTTATCTTTCAATTATTTTAAAGCCGAAAAGAAGGGTAATGAAAGAAAGTAAAATGAGTTTAATTGTAATTGATAATTTTCAATTATAATCCTATCTTATTCTTGTCAACCAATGAGTATAGATAGAAGTAATGTTCACTTTCTTTACTAGGAAAGAAGACTGTTTGTCTTTGAAGAAAAAACCAAACTTTCGTTTACGAATTATTTTTTACTTTAGGTTGCAAAACACAATTACAATAGACATAGAAAGTTCCTATTATTATTTCGATAATTAAATTCTTAATAGAATTAACTACCCAATTAATTTACTAATTAAGACTAAGATCCAACTTGACCTCCTACTTGTTAACCAGAGGTCTGACCAGTGAGAAAACAAGTAGGGCAAGAGGTAAGCGACGAGCGTTAATTGCAATTAATGCAACTCTTAGATTTATGATACTTGTCAAAAACATTAGTCAGCATGTAATAATGTTTGTGAGCATGTTTAGTATAATGATTATGCTCGGGTCCAGGGTATGACCAGAGATTCGAATTAAGTCGACCAAAACGAGAACGTGTAAAAATACGTCAAGGTAATGACAGTAGGGCGAATTCAACATAGGTTGGTTGGGGTCCAGGGTTGTCATAGAGACTCAAACCAATTGCAAGTGTTCTTCGGTGCTTGGCATAGACTTAAAATTTTCCAAAGGGGTATGCACATAAATGTGTTAAAAGCGTGTACAAAGAAGCATGCAAAACAACTTTGTATCATCTTATTTTAAAATCCTTTAATAATGACATTGTAGTGGACATTGCCATGGTTCACGGTAACTCCCAATCGAACGCACATAAGAAGCGGACAAAAATGTCAGCGCGAAGCATATTAAAAACCTTATTTCTTTAGGGAATTACGTAAAACACAACACGCATTCAAACTCTCTTAAAGTTTGTTCTAGTGGATGAGCCATACTTCCCATGAGTCCATAGCGTCCAGTTTTTAAATCAAGAAAAACTAGTTTCATTAGTTTAAGTCTTATTAATTTTTCAAAAGACAGTTTTCCACGAAAATAAAAGGTTGTGTCATTTGAGAATTGCATTAGGGCGTGTAAAAAAATTTAATAGGGACTACATTAACCATATCTTTTTTAAAATATGACATATTTATTAGGCGCTGAAAAACAATTTGACTTTTATAATCATGAATAATGAGATATAATACAAATGATGACATTAAGCATACTAGTAAACATGTTAAAAATCCGAAGTTCTCTCGCGAGTCTTTCCCCAAATAGAGAAACCATAAAGCCTCACTGGTTTTCTGCTAAACGTGCCTAGATCGCCCCATTACCACATTTTGTGATTGTGTGGGTCTTTTAGCCGGAATAGATATTAATTAAAAGAAATTCAAATAAGCTAAATTAACAATTTTAATTTTCCCTTTTAATCCTATATTAACTTTTAATAGAATTCAAGATCAAGATCTACAGATTTTATATATTTTATGGCAAGAATATAATATTATTGTCATATTTTACTAGTAAAACATAAATAAAATTTCTAACGCAGCAGATCATGGCATATGTTTTAATAATAGGCATATAAACTAGGCGTATAATTAAAACAAAAAAACCTGTAACCCATAAAGCTAAAACGAGTTGGCTCGTGATGCCACTGTTGGGATTTAACATCTAGGTAATCAAATAACTACGAGTACGCAGCGGATTGGATCTAGTAATAGCATATGGTTAACACATAATAAAAGGTAAATAGAAAGCGTACCTCTCAGCAATTCGATCTTGAAAATAAATAAGTGATTAAAACAATCACCTCTACGGTTGCTCACACAATCACGTCAACCGAACACGTTAAGTTGTCTAGACTTAACTTCACGAACAAAGCAACAATTGTACCTTCTTGGATCAAAACCCTAATCAAACAACCTTTGTGATCTTGAACCAATTAAACCGGATTAGGGTTTATAATAAACCCTAATTAACCGAAAATCCTTAAACCGAATTAAAGAACCCGAAAATCCAAATTGGGGTTCAACCAAATTCGGTTGAGGTGTAGAACCGAAACCCTTAACAACCCTAGAGAGGGGCCAGGCGATTTCGGTGAGGGAGGGAGGAGGAAAGGTTTTTAGAATGAGCAAATTATGAGGTAGGTTATGGGTGTTTATATAGGCACCCAAACCCTAATTCTAGAAAACCTTCATGGGCCTCCTTAAATGCTAATTGAACACAAAACCCATCTAGAACCTCCCATAGGGCCCGACCACTTTGGTGTCCCCCTTGGAGTTCAGGTTTTGTCCAATTTATTCCCCGATTTATTTTGTGAAGTATTTAACGCATTCTCCGTGTATTAACGTGAGTGCCCCCAATAGGCTTCACATTTCGTATGTATTCGTGCTATCCGACTACAATTAATCCAAACAATCTCACTAAGATCTAACTTTTGTTATAAAAATTTATAGTAGCTAGTCAAGCTCGTATGTTCGATGAACTCCATGTAAAGGTTTATGTTGTTGGTAAATGTGGCTGTCCTGGTGATTTACAGGGACTGCCAATTTTAATATTTGAAGCTGAAATAAGAGTTGCATATCGTTGAAATATATTTATAATTAAATAACAGTTATTCTCGTTATATTATACCAGTAAGTATATTACTAAATTTAAGTAATTCACGTCTGGTAATGTCAAAAACAATTCATTTCAATTTAGTTAAAATTTCCAAAGCAGTCTTGACAACTTGGAAAAATTCAACCTTAAATACGAATGAATAAAAGTCTTATGTCAAAATTTTAATGTATTGTCACCAAAAATTACACAAATGTCTCTTCATTTACTATAACTTCGGTAACAATTCTGAATTAATTTTAAGGATTTCTTTGCAACAAAAATATTATAACTTAGCGGGCATTCATACTGTGCGTTGCTACGAGGGCTTGTTTTTAGGAAAAAATGAAGTTTTTACTTGAGAAGATCGTTATAAACTTCATACTTGTGCGCTCCTCATAGGGTGTGCGTAAGTGTTTATGTGGACGTAATGTTGGTGTTCAGGTTTTGCTTAATGCGGTTTGTTTGTTACTAATCTGAGTACTCATAGTTTGCACGCCAATAGATGTATTTAGTTATTTCATTATATGTAAGAAAGACATGAAGAGACACTCCTAGTTTCAACAATGTAGAATATATGATGTATCTTATCTCATAATCAAATGACAAGAAATCTAGAGAGAAAAAGTGAGAGGATTAAACACTTAGAGAGAGAAAGAAAAGAGAGCAAAATTAGATTAAGAAAATAGAACAAGTGAACAACCAACCCTCTCCACGGTGTGGAGAGGGGTATAAATACTACATGTTTGGCCGGCCATGGGCTCGAACTTGGGCTCTCCATGGGCCTTGGCCTTTCTACCTTACTAAGGTTCCAAAAACTATACTACGAAGTGGCCGATACTTTTGTATTCCTAACAATCTCCCCCTAAAGGAGGTCACTCCATGTTCAACAAAAGTTAATCCTTATCTACTATGCTATCTTTAATCATTAGCTCGTTACTTTAAATTGTGCAATTTTTTATTGATCATTTACTTTCGGTTTGAGCTATTTCCATATAGCAATCCAATAAATACCACAATCAAACAAATTTCCACACCAATCCACCTCACAAAACCACCACATTATAAAAACAACTCTACAAAACACAACACAAAATATTAACCCACCCCAACCCCCCACCCCCCCCCCCCCCCCAATAATATATATTTTTACTTATATAATAAACCCAAAATTCCCTTCGTATTGTGACCTTCGGACCAACATGCTCATACTTTTCTGAGATTGAAAGCTTGAATAAGACATCTTTCTTGAAGTTCTTTAACTTTAACACTTCGTCGCTTCAAGAAGGACGTGTGGTATCAGAGTAGCAGAAGTCTTGAAACATGTACTTGAGCTTTCATGATGTCTTTATATATGTCGATCGAGTATGAGCATGTGGCTATGAATCTTGACTTGTCTTGATCCAATAGCTGCGACCATCGGGATTACCTGCATGAAAGGGTTAGTGATAATCAACATGTATGGACGAAAGTAGCTTTGTCACTTCGTCGAATACAGTTGCAATAACTACGGTTCCCCATTGATCAGTATAAATACTGCCTGTGATAGGTAGAATTCTGAAGAATCTCCTTGATAGGTTTCGCAGTTATACTAGCCGTTCTCATTACCGGAGCGTCTCAAAGCAAACAATACGGTAAGAGTGAACCGGTAAGTTACTATCTTCTCGATTAAGCTGTTAATTCGTGTACAGCTTTCCTATGTCCAGATACCCTTGTGAGGCTTCCCATGGACATAAGACTAAAAATTAATTTAGAAAATCAGTCGGTGTGTCAACATGAAAACGGTTTTTATGACACACCAACAGTTTTATCTTTTTCAAAATTCTTCGTCAATTCTTAAGATGACAGTTCTGAATCCGTGTAGGGATCTCATAAGTCACCAACTAGAGCTTGTTTGATGTTAGCTCAATCAGGATTTCCATCTTCATTGTGAATACTTAAGTATCAATCGGATGTTCTGGCAAAAGTCACAAGGATAATGCGTAGGACTCTTGATATATTTTTTATTTTCACATTGTGTGAATTAGAAAGCATATTTTGAATAAGTGTCCTAATGAGATTTGTGGATGATCTCTTTTGGCTCTAGACTTAATAGTGCGCATTTGGTTTTTAGTAATCTTTTTAAATTTTCTTTTTTCTTACTTTTTATTTTGTTTTTTACTTATAGGAGGCTCGAGCAGACTGCACCTTTTCAATTACCATCTATCTCGGATTGTGAGAAAGTCGAAAGAAATGTGTGGTAATCTCTTGAGAAAATGAAACAGAACTCTTTTGAGAGATTCTGAGTGGCTAGGAAGGGTTGTGCATTGCATCACTAGGTCCATTATGTCAGTCTTCAATGTCAGCAATCATTATTATGATTCTGACAGCAGATGTATTGACCCGATTTCTGCCTAGGTGTAAAGAGGGCTTCTTTCTTTTCACCCTTTATCTTAACTTTTCTTTTTAATTCTTCAACCCCTTCAATGCTTACCGAGACTTCATGACTAGAACCTTGTTGGGTTTGTTCCATTACTAGCTCCATCTCAGTCTGTACTATTCCATTTTCTCACTTTTTCTCCTTTTTATTATACCTAAGGACTTTCTATTCTAACTAATGGAATGTCCCTGGGTAGATCCCTCCGGTTCTGGCTGGATCGTAGGGACGAATACCAATACCTAACCACCTTATATCTCCAAATAATTAAATGCATGGTCGGTCTTTTGGTATCATTCACAGCCTTAAAACCATTTGTTCTACTCCCCCTTAACATGTGCATCGATAATCGAAAATGTTTAGCATATGAGGGGAGAAGCTTGCACTTGAGTCCTTAAATTCACATCTTTAGCCATATATTTTAATCACATTTTCTCCCGTTATCAAAAATGTTAAATCTTTTGAGATTTTGGATATCAATTGATTTAAATATTAATGCTTTTGGGAAAAAATGTCCAATTATTAACAAGCTGATTATTGTAACATTTTAATGCTCCCCCTCAAATTATGAGGGAATAATATGGTATTTGTGTGCGTTAATTTGAAAAATTTTGAATTTACTAAGAAATTCTTGAAAATTCGCACTCAAACATTATATATGCCTAATTTTAGTCTTACACTATTTATTTACATATTCACAAATTAGTAAAATACGAGAAAATGACCTGAAATGGAGTAGGACACGATATGACAAAGTCATTTGTCCGTTCAAGCAGCCTGAAGTCATTTCCATATTCTCTCCCTCCAACAAACTTCTCCAGATTCCTCATTAACCTTCTTTCAAAGAGCTACTAATGATCGATTGACTTGATCATGATGCATGACCTTTTCCTATCTAGTTTACTCCATGTTCTTTTTGGCAAGTAATCCATCTCCAAGCTAGAAGCAATATCATGAAGACTTGAAAGAGGACGTGTGTGCGTCACTAGACTTATAGAGTTCATCAAAGCGCATCAACCTGTTTCTTTTGAACTTGTCTTGATATATGATTCCGTGTGGATTGTTGTATGTAGTGTATGGGGTCATTTTGGAGATGTCAGATCTGAACGTCTCAGGCCTGGTGAGATTTAGCTTCTTCTGGTAGCTTTCGACTCCCAGTTAAAGGTCTTCCACCCGCTTAGATGATAACCCGTCTGGTAAACATCTGCAGTGCCACGTTAAAGTCGAAAAGGTCATCTCTTTCTAGATTGGAGAGCTTTTTCTGAACTAAGAGAAGAAGCATGTCTTCAATGTCACGCGGATTAAGTCTTGGGAAGTCTCCTTCTATGAACTTGTGAATTGACTGATCTTCTCTTCGAACAATAATCTCCTCTAGATACCCATAATCATACTTCTTCATCACTTGAACATGGGTTACTGCAATGATTCTTTTTGTGGAGAACACATCATGCTTGGACTTCCTGTTGCTTGCATATCCATAGAAGTATTTTCATTTTGGACCCCAGTGAGAGATTCCCCACATAGCATATTTGTCATAAGATACTTTCACTGGACTCCTAGCGATGGAACCATGTCTTCTATGCCCTCAATAGTATCATACTTAGCAGCCTTGGTTTTTGTTGTAGAAGTCATATATTTGCTGCTTAAACTTCCACCTTTCAGATATGCGAGGTTGTTGTTGAAGAAGTAGTTAGCAGGAACTACTTGACGACCTTTATATTCAATTAATGGTAGAGGCTTGCTGAGGTCAAATGGATATTCGTGTCCTTCAGGGTTCGTCCGTTCAAGTTTATCGGTTACAGCCTTATAACACTCTTCAAATTGAAATTTAAGTTTCACTCGGCTTTTGCATGTCCCTTTGAGTAGATTGAAAGCTGGTCCAACAAGATGTTCTTGTGTTAGATTCTCAATCTTTGGATTATGCAAGACATATGCTAAGAAATCGATAGGAGTGCTCATTAGCTCATCAAAGGTAGTAGGAGGTTTTCCTGCTTTAGCTATTTTGCTGATCCAAGTCTGAGGAGGTCTGAAATCAATTTGTTTGCCAGCATTCCAATCACGAGCAGGAGTTGGAGGCCTTTTAGGTTTCTTGAACCAATCATGCTTAGAATCTTCCTTGACTTTGGGTTGATCCTCAGTGTTACCCAAGTCATCTCCTTGATCTTGTGGCATCTCGGTGTCTGCAGTCTCAAACACTGGTTCCTCTGCTTGAGCAGACTTGCCAGATGATTTTGACTAAGACTTGGAGCCTTTGGAAGAGCTTGATTTAGACTCTTTTGAATTTGAGCCTCTTGATGGTTCAGCATCCTTGCTTGTCTTCCTTTTCTTCAACCCTTGGTCTGATCCAGCTGGAGGGTCTTCATCTTTGTCTTTGTCTTTACGGCCTCTCTTTAAAGAATACGATTTACCATAAGAGTCTCAAAGAGATCCTTGTCGAGCTGATAAGATTTGACCAGTGCATCGTAGAGGTCTCTGTGTTGTTTAGCAGCTCGATACGATTTACTTTTCTCTAACTTGTCTAACAGGATCTTCTTCAATTCAAACTCAGTGAGAGATGTTGCAACCTCGTATGTCGATTGCGGTTGAGAAGAAGATTTAGCCAAAACAACATTCTCAAGTGATTCATTAATAGTGCTTTGGATCACAGGAGTAGCAAAGTCAGATATCTCCTTAGGTAAAATCTAAGGAAGTTGACTTTTGACTTTATCTTTGATAATCTCTTTCACTGGTTTCTTAATGATGTTGATGTATTTCTCTTTCTCAGCTTGAGCTTTCTTCTCAAATTCTGTCGTGTATGACTGGAGAGCTGTTTGAGTAGCAAATCCAATTCTTGTACTAAGATGTTCATCCACGATTGCAGGAATTTGTGCAGGGTGGGGGGGGCGGGGAAGGGGGTGGGGGTGGGGGGGGGGCGTGGGGGGGGGGGGGGGTCGTTGGGTGGGGGTGTGGTCGCGGTGGGGGTCGTGGCGGCGGGGGGGGGGATATAGATAGATGATATGATGTATATAGTGATGATAGAGATAGAGAGGGGGGGGGGATGTGGGGGGTAGTAGGGTCGAGTATATAGAGATAGGGGGGGGAAACTGAGAGGGGTCGGTGGGGGGGGGGGGGGGGGGATAGAGGGCCGCGGGCGCGGCGGGAAGCGGGGGGGTTGGGGGGGTGGGGGGGGGGGGGGGGGGGGGGAGGGAGAGGATTTGTGCAGAATGATCGACTTGTTTGACTTGAGAAAGTTCTTGTTCCAAGACAGACACTCTTTGGTCGAATCCGAATAGGGATGCAAAATCTAGAAGAGCAGGAATTGAGGAGGTCGTTAGTTCTGTTGTTGGTATGGGAGTTGGTATTGTCATTCGTGGAATAGAAGAGAATGGCTGAATTATCGGAGGAACAGTCGTTGCAGCTACAGTAAAGGTTTTCGGGATAGCTGTCACAGGCATAGTGAGAAGAGGGGGTGCTGGAGTGCTTGATTCTTCCTGACGAACCTTGACATTCATCATAGAAGCGACTTCATTGTCAGCTAGAGGAACATTGTCTAAGTTGAGAAATTTACTGGCAAAGTCGGATGAAACAGAAGAGCTTTGCATAGAACCTTTAGTCTTATGTGTTGTTGTGAGTGTCACATGTGCATCATCTACAACTTGCTCATATGATCTTTCTTGATAAACATTCTTATCAGCATCAGTCATCTCTGCATCACCTTTCCTTTCTTTTTCACGCTTTGCATCTAACGACTTCACGTCCACATCCTTATACAGTTCATCATACTCTTCTTCATCATCATTGAATTCAAACCTATCAGGAGTACGTACATCCTCTTCTTCTTTTTCTTTTTCTTCATCATCATTCTGATTGAGATTCAGATTCTCATCTTCATCAAAATTCGTCTTTTCACTGTCACTAGCTTCTTTGTCTTCATTAGCATCACTTTCAATATCATCTTAATCATCATCATCCTTGGTTACTTCATTATTGTCATCATCATTGTCATCATCACCACTATCTCCCCAAGATTCATTTTCACTCTTAGAAAAATATTTGGGTACATCCGAAACCTCTGGTTTAGTACCAGTTCCTTCATCTGTACCAGTTGTCTTGTCTTGTGACTCATCAAGAACCTTTAGTTTGGAACCAACTCTATCACCTGAGCCACTTGCATGAAACATGTGAGAATCCTTCTTGCTTTTTTGGAGAACTTCTTTTACTTGAGCAGCTTCAAGTAATGCTGCATCAGAGAGTAATTCCATGCCTTTGCCTCTGCCACCCTTAGCAGGTGCTTTCTTCTTCGGTACAGGCACACCAGGAGTATCTCTGATGACGAAACCTGCTGTTGGCACAATAGTATACTTCTTGGCAGGTTTCTTAGCTTTCTTAGGCTTCTCAGCAAGTTCTTCTTCCAAGACAGGAGCTAATTTTCTTGAGGGAGAAACAACTTTCTTATACTTCCTTGCTTTCTTGGGAGGAACTTTTCCAGTAGCAAAGTCATAGTAAGTCTTGTAAGCTTTAGAATCTTTGATGTCTTGATTGATCATATCATCAGGAATCAGGGCTCCATACTGCTGATAATAGTATTGTGTCGTAAGAGACACAAATTTCATGCTAACGAGCTAATGAGTAATCAATGAATTGTTGAGATACGGATTGATCATTGTTCACTCATAAGAGATGGTCTTGTCTTTAGAAATGAAGTGACTGATGATAACTTTGGTGAATCTTGGGTAGGGCATGTGCTCTTTCCTTGCTGAACTTATTTCTCTGTTGTCAGCTTGATACATAAAGTCTTCCTACAGTTGAGCAACATAGTCAACATTCTTCTTGTTATACATACCCCACAAGATTTGAGCTCATAATTCTCTAAGTCTATCAAGTCTTGTTGTCTTCCCAGAGATGCACCTATTGATGATTGCAGCAAATGTTCTCCAAGGCTAGTGCATTTGATCAGTATGAATTGCAGATAACATATCACACTTGCCAGAATAACCAAGTTCCTGGATAAATGTAACCAATTCTTCTTTTGAAGGAGGTACAACAAAGGCTTGATTGGGAAGTCTGGACAAATCTGGAGAATTTCCACAACAAGACTTACAGTGTCAACTAGGAAATTCATTCATTTTCCAGTGTTGTGTCGTTATGTGGTGTTTATTTTATTGATTACAGTTTTAATTTTTTTATTTGCCGACTAAACAAAAACAAACACATTTAACGGGTGTGTTACCGATAGATAGTAGTTTCGGTGGTAAGTGGGTGCGACAAAATGAAAGTGAGGATTAAATCTCTCAATTTATATTAATATCTTGGTTATCTATTATATGCTAATTCTACTATATTCTAAAACTATGTATTAAAAATTCTGTCAGTCTAAATCCTAATTCTAACAGGAAATAAGGGTTTTTCCTGCGGGAGTGATGGGCCTCGGTTGGTTGGTGACTGCAATCATGTCAAGCATGTACCCACGCAAGCTAATAAACAAAAGGTTAAAGAGAGGGTTAAACCTTAATTATGAAAACTTATTATACCTTTATTTATATGTTTTGAAAAGTTGTGTTTGTTTATTATGAGTGCAATGATTTCTTCTCTCGAGGTGGCATATCATTCTTAAGACTTAGGCGTTACATCATCCTAAGACCTAGACACATTAATTCTGTCACAATTAAAGCATCCGCATAAAGCATCCTTATTTGCTGATTATAATCTATCTTAGGGATTAAAGCAATGGTGATCTTATTAAACCCTAGCTCATAGAGACTTTACCCACTTACCGCTTAATGGCAATTTATACACTAGTAGTCCACTTGTCCAACTATCCAATGGAATCAAAACGTTACTTGTTGAATTATCTAGGTCACTTGCTAGTCAACACGATCAATAAACCATTGGCAATATCCAATTAACTAGTTAAGCCCGAAGCGTATCCTAGACACAGACTTAGAAGGACAATATTTGTGTAACAATAATTCTAGATGTATAAATTACTATATGGAGAGCTATCCCGGACTCTAGATCTACTTGGTCTGATTCACTAGATTCAGTTGAATGATAGGTCGCATACAAAAGAAAGTAAACAAGTATAAATTGATAAACATAAACAAGCATACAACGATAAATCAAGAAATCGAGATAAACAAATACCAAACATTCAGATCTTCATAATAATGGCTAATACCCAAAGGTATTAGCCTTCAAACATCATAATAAATACAAGAGCAATTATTTAGCCAAGGTAAACTAACCGAGTTAACGAATGGTACCAAAAACTGAATGATTACTAAAGTATATGGAATTACACGATGTCTTCTATGGAATTGATGACGTTGCTCGACCTCTTCTGCTCTTTTTCTCCTCTGAAAATCGATTTTTATGGTTTAGGTATCGAGAATATGATTTAGCACACTGAAAACTTGTTTTTGAGTTTTCTATTTATAAGGTCTGGAAGTTGGTTGGATACGGCGTATCCAAGTGTCGGATACGGCGTATTAGGGATTTCTTGAAGTAGGGACCACGCTTGATATCTTCCAGAATATTATATTGATTCCATATTTTGAATACGGCGTATTAAGTCTTTCTGGATACGGCGTATTGAGCTTATTCCTCTGTAGTCTTTGGTGAGTGCAGGCACGGCTACGCCGTATCTTCCTTGATGGATACAGCGTGTTGGTCTTCAGAATAGTAATCTTCAAAATATCTTCATTTAAGCTCCAAAATGAGCGCCTTTTGCTATCTTTCACCAATTACTCCATAATTACTGCAATTCTCAAATATAAACGATTAAGTAATAATTCTTTGCAATAACTATACAAAATGGGTTAATAACATGGGATTAATGATGCTATAAAATAGACGTTATTTGATGACATCACCCTTCGATCCAAACAATCATGCAACACATAATATTCACATAGCAGTCATAAGCACAAATCTTGTCCCAAAAACAAAACCACATTTCGCACAGTTCAATTCAAAACAGTTCAAAACACATTTGAGTATCATTTTCCCCCATCGGAAAAACAATAGAAAAATGAGGCTACGAGAACTCACCTCAAATAGCAAAATGAAAACAGCACAAATCTCAATCTCAAAGCACAAATAATCTCAATGCAAGCGCACAGCAGTACCCGGCCACGACCTAGTCGATTACGACACCTTATTAATATTTGTACAAAGTTGTCTTATTGTACAAGTGTTCGTCTTTACACATACCAAGATTCTCACTTGTATATATATATATACGTATATATATATATAAGACCACAACATACACACTGAATCCAGGGAATAGACATATGTGAGTGCTCATTCTCACCTCAAAAAGTAATAAAGATTTGGACTAGTAGAGTAATTTAGGTTAGGAACCTTCTGATCTTTCATTCAAATGTCGAAACCAAAACGAGGCAGCTGGGGGACATGTATACTGGCGTAACGACAGAATAGACATGCACGCTCGATCACATCCTCATTCGCGTAAAAGTAGCGGCTAATCATCAGGTGAGAAGGAAGTAATTTGTTGTTAAACAAAAATAAAGAAACAAATAGATTAAGACTAAGATACAAGTTGCTAGACACTTATTTTCCCGACTGTTATTATGACAAAGCACTACTATTTACAACGTCTTAATCATAGATAAAAAAAACAACCTAAGTTGGCGTTCCCGTAACGGTCAACTTCCCAATCATCCCAAAACTTTACATACTCTACAAGGTAAGTGGTGATATCTTCCACTTTGTACAATACTCTACATCGTCGATTTTTGTTGCGTATCAACGAATAATTGATCTTTCATGTAATTTCTTTAGTTCTTGCTTTGCGAAACGATTATCTTCAAATTTTCCATCTTTTTTTCTTGCAAAATTTCTCATTTTTTGATTTTTTTTAAACAGTCTAACTATATACGAAGCTCGGAGTAGTTTCACCATCTTCACGATCATAATAATTCCAGATAATTCCTTCAATAGTTCTTTGTTCTTAGGATTCACCAATAATTGTGATGGTAGTAAAATCACATGAGTTTTGACTACTAATATACATTCCCATTTGCAATGTGCAACTTTCCAACCACACCAGAGATAGAAAATGGCACAACACTCGGGAAATACAAACTTTACACTTTAAGCAACTGTAAATTAAACTTAATCTAACAGGGTAGGTTAAGGTGTAAGGGTGTAACAAAACAAATAGTTGGTGTAATTACTAAAGGATTAGCTCTACGGGTTGTTCAAGTGGATCATCACTCTAAAGATAAGAGTGGAAAAGGGTTTAAACTAGAGGTTAACTAACCGGTGTAGTTAGTTAATAAGCAACATGGATAGGTGATTTGGGTGTAATCCAAAGATTTACCAATTTAAACAAGTTACTCCAATTAAATCCATAATACTCATTATTGTGGTCTCGAATAGATATACCAAGCCAAGTTCTAAAGTCTACAACATCACCAGTACACTCATTTTTTGTGGAATTTGGGTAAACATTTAGAAACGGAAAGGCTAAATTCTAACAATATCTAACAAGGGTTATTGTGCGCGGGTTATGTATCAAGTAATTTCACAAAAGTATGCTTGATTTTTTTTAAAATTTGAGCATAATTTAGACATTTAAGTGTGAAAAATAGGACAAATAAACATTCTAATTCCACCCCCACTTGAATTATACAACTTCCTCGTT
>BQNB010055337.1:0-39153 GCA_026074375.1 Tanacetum coccineum
CCGGGTCTCATGACCCGGGTTGACCCGGGTCACTCCAAACCCGGCCAAACCGGGTTTCGAAAATATGAAACCCGGTTTAATTTGACCCATTTTTTTGGCCAGAACCGGTTCAACCGGTTGACCCGGCCGGGTCGAATCGGGTTTCAAAACACTGCTTGTATAATTTTTTGTCATCATAAGACCACCCCTAATAAAGGGTTAGACGATCTGATAACAAGCACCGAAGAAGCGTGCTCCCTTATTACGGTGATTCATATTGATGTGTCGGCTGAGCCAAAAAGAGGACACGGTCGATTGCACAATCGAATCGTGTGAAGTTGTTGTGTGTATGGATGTTTACGTTAAATAGTTTGTGTGATATATTTGTGTTTAAGTGAGATATGTTTTGTTGGTGAACGTGGTTGTTTTATTACACTAAGTTTGTTGTGAAGTTGGTTGTAGAGAGAGAAACTGAGTTAGCATTGATGTGTCATTGGTGACCACAATCATGTGGCTTCCTTATTACACTTAGCCTAAAGCTTGTTCATGCAAACAAGAAACGGAATATCGATGGAGGTCGAATGCCGATGTGGAAAACATAGCAGATTCTCTACAATGACACAGTATAGTGTAGACCAATTGAAAAAGGATGTAGCGCAGCCTAATAGCTCATTTTTTTGGGTCAAAAATTCCCTACCAATTCTTTTCCTTTGGCAATCATGCGGGATCTATTGTGATGGATTTGAACATACATCATTTTCATTTTTTGAGACTATATATATGTTTATGTTTAGTATTGGGGGTACAAAACGAATACTTTTTTACTCAGATCTATCGCTATCAGTTCAGTTCGATAAAACGTGGGTCTCCAAAACATGATGTCATAGGTTCAAATCTTACATAGCGTGATTATTTCTTGTTAAGTCTTATTAGAATTCAATAACTTCACTCATTTGAACAACAACTTGAATTGAACCTCCTTCGGATAAAAAATTAGGAGGAAGTCAATAGAAAAAGATGTTAAAGAATCAAAGGTCTAACTGATCGTCGCATCTCTATTTTAAATATGTAGTTACGAATAATCCAGCCAAAAGTAATAGGAATTAGACTGAACACGATACCAAATAGAAAAATTTCAATCATTTCAATATTTGAAAGGGGGGAAAAGAGATGGAAGAGCAGGAAGAAGAAGGAGCCCTCGTGAAAACATCAAATAATTGATACATTTTAATTTCAAATTCCTTATAAAAATGCTTACAAATATGATATTAATGTGTAAAAACGTTACTTAATTATTTATTATTAGTTTTCAGGAACCAAGTGAGCATTTTAGCAAAAGACAAGAGATTTGGACAAGAAATGCACTAAAGTGAAGAGTCCAAGGCAGTTTACGGCGTAACACCCTCGAGGGATTACACCGTAACATACTCTAACAAAGAAATGAGTCATCACACCCTTTACGGCGTAAAGTGTCTCCAAGATTACGCCGCAACATTCAAAATTACAAGAGATGATGTATCTGACTCAGCGTTAAGGTGTAACATGGGCGACAAGGTTACACCGTAACATACTTTATTGCCTAGAAGATTGGATGCTTACGTAGCAAGGTTACGGTGTAACATCCCATAAGGATTACACCGTAAACCTTTCGAAGCCTATAAATAAAGCCCTCCTCTGGCTCATTCAGCATCACTCACCACCACCACTTCATACACAGTTCTAAGGGGTGAACCAAACCCCTAAGGTTCGAAGCATTTCATCTGAAGGTCCAAGGGAGAAGCCACTAGCATACTTATTGTACTTAATCATTCATTTCATTCTCTGTAAGAATTATGATGACTCGATCCATGTCTTTATTCATCAATTCTTGCATTGCTGTTACTATGAGCGGCTAAGCACTCCTAGTGCTGGCCTAACCATGTAGTTGCTGTTGTTATGATATAATTACATGTTCAATTATGGTTATGTGTTAGATATCCTTATAGCCTTTTATTGATCCCCATGTTTTGGTAGTATAGAGGGTGGCTTAGATCTTATTAATCCTGATATTAGACTTACCATGTTAAACCTGTGATTAGTGGGGTACTAAGGTAGCTTGACATCTATCCCTAGTGTAGGAATTAACCAGATTACCGCCTTTGTCACATTAAATACTTAAAAAGCATGGGAACTCTTTCAGAGGGGGTTAATAATCGGTTTAGTTTATAGATTGGTCTTAAGGGTAGTTGGGGTTTAACCACTGCAAGCTTGGATGCCCTGCTCATGTGATCATAAGAGAATGTGAGATCGCATAGTAAGCATGGGACAGACCTTAAATGAAAATTCAGGTATGTTGACTTTAGAACCACTAATGGAACTTATAATTGAACATTGCACAGGAAAATGTAATCATAGCGTTGGTAATGAAATGGTTAGGTTAGCACGCCTTTCTCCCTGATATATTCTATCTATTTATTTTATTGCATTTATTTTTCCGTAATTCTTAAAATCAATCTTAAAACCATTTTCAAATGTGACAATAATCAAATTAGAACTATTAAACCTTAGCTCTTGGGACGACCTCAGATTTACCAAGCTACTGCACTATATACGACCGGGTTCTCTGCCCGTTAGTGCGTGTATCGGTAATCGAGTTTTATAAATTTAAAACTTGGTAAAAATATTATTTAAAGCAAATTTACGCATCAAATTTTTGGCGCCGCTGCCGAGGAGCTAATTTTAGTTGTAGTTTGATTTCTTATATTTTCATTGATTTCTCAGGAAACATGATGAACGAGGTAGACATTGAAAACCTCACCATTGAACAATATCTAATGTTGACACAGGAAAAACAAACACAGGGAATGATTAGAACTGAATCCGGTAGGATGATAACAAAGAATATCGATGATATGACTATAGAAGAATATATGAAGTATAAGGCAGAAATGAGAAGGGATCCTTGGAGATATACTAGGAATTCAGGATTAACCACCCTGGGAGGAACTAAGAGCTTGGAAAACATGCATCAACCCGACAAACTAAAAACCAATGATTATTTTTCCTCAATTCCCACTTGTTTCAAACCTGCCCAACCGCGTACCGATGACATACATGACCCTTTATGAAACTGAAGAAGTAAGTTCTGACGAAGATGTAGATGAATGGTTAAATGAAGAGTTAAGTAAACGCATGACTGGGCAGGATAAGGAGGAAGAAGAAAACGCTCTAATTGACATCCTCAAAACAGTGGTTGAAGAGTGCAAGTCAATTTACAAAAAAGCTCAAATTAGAACACCTTCTAGCAGGACTAGCGTAATTCAGGAGGTATCCTTCGTAGCGGAAGAAGAAGAAGTGGATAGTTTATAAACCTTACCATCTAATGAAATACACCCAGGAAGTTTTACTCTTCCTTGCATAATTGGTAATTTTAAGATATATGCTATGGCTGATGTAGGGGATCGAATTAATATGATGCCTAAATCACTGTTTGAACATTTGAAGTTGGCTAACCTTAAGAAAACCAGTATGGTTATTGAGATAGGTAATATGTCAAAAAGGCCCCATTAGGAATAGTGGAGAATATCCCGGTAAAAATTGATAAGTTCTTGTTCCATTCCAATTTTGTAGTTATTGACACGCTTGAAGAACCTAACGAAACAATACTTTTGGGTAGACCATTTTTGGCTACGATACATGCCCAGATTGATGTTTTTAGGGGTGAAATTTTGTTAGGAGTAGGAAATGAAAAAGTGCAGTTTGATATGAATGGATAAATTTTTCACTCTAGGGTTCTTCTAAAAAAAATTTACATGGCAATCTCTATTCAGAAAAGCAAATATTCCAATCCTCAAGAAATGGAAAAATATGATTCCCCTGCACTGGAACAAGAACCTATCACTACTGCGAGGAGGAGCGTAGGACACTGTTGATTAAAGTAGCGATAGTCAAGAGGGGGGGGGGAAAGAAGTAAGATTCCATCTCTTGAAAATGTATCTTGATGGCAGTTTGCTAATCTGTTCATATAACCTTTAAGGTGTGTGAAGATGATATGGGGATATGGCCTAATTGCTATCCAATTTAAGCTTTTATAGGGGTATGATGTTTATTTAATGGAAAGAGGAAATAGGCATGCTAAAATAATGGATATGTTTTCGAGATCATGAGAGACAAAATGTCAGGGGAAATGGGATGAAATTTGATGACTTCCTTAAAGTAAGGTATGGGAACAAGAATATTGACGATGTAATTCGTGAACGACGATACTACGAATGGGTAGCACAGAATTAGGACTTTAAAGTTAAATCACAAAAAACCACAATGTATACCGACCCATACGACCTTCACCATAAAAATGATAGCCCACCAAATGACACCTTGCGCATAAACACCTACTTCCTTGACGTCTCCCAAACACAACCTGAGAAATCACATATTAGGGAAAATTCATTTGAAGAGTGGATGAAAATTAAGTTAGGGCACACAAATATCAGTGATTCTATGAGGTGCGTGATGTTTAAGGAATGGGTAAATAAAGACTTTAACTTTAAGGTCAATATTGGAAGGACAAAGAACGACCCATACTCTAGGAATTTTGATGTATACAAAGATGAGTTTGACAAAGAAATTGAGCAGTTGGTAAATGAATATGAGTTAAAAGCAGGGGAGGGATGAGATATTTACTTGGAAGAAAGTATGGGAAAAATGTGAAAATTTTCATGATTCAACCAAATAGTGGTATGATGAAGGATTTGAGGAGGAGGAACTTTGGCAAAATGGAATAGATGAGATAGACTAAACACCTCTGTTAGTTAAAAATGAAACTTTTGAAGTCCATCATTACACATTCAAAAATAGGAAAAGTTTCATAAGTATAACTAAATAAATGAACGACGTCCTAGCTTTAGGAAGAGTTAACGGATCTAGATTTATTGAAAAAACCAAAAAGGAGATAGACGAAGAAGGAGGTGCCACTAGGAAAACGTAGAATTAGGATGAGTCTAACTTAAAGACTCGGTAATAAACAAAAGTGCTTGTCGGGAGACAACCCGTCTTTAATTAATAAAATGCATTTAGGATTTCGAATATTAGTTGGTTTTTGGTTTCTAACTTTATTTTGCAGGTTCTCTCTATAAGAAAGTGGAATTCGAAGTCCCCTTGACTCGTATTCATGTGGTAGTAAGGTTCTGTCTTGGCGTAACCACCTAGGTTACGCCGTAACAGATATTATTACGGCGTAAAGTCATGTACTTGTTACGCCGTAACCTTCTTAGTTCAAATATAAATTTTTTAAATCTACATGTTTACGGCGTAACCAATACCATGGTTACGCCGCAAACCTTTTCTAAAAACTAAAAAATAAGTTTGAAACCTTTTCAAAAACCATGTATAAGTAAATGAACTTTGTGGGTGTGTTCCCTAGAAACCCTTACGAGACTTCACTCGTCCACTTGGGCTACCAAGTGGTTTAAAAGGCTTGTTGCATATGCTAAATGCAACCGTGATTCCTACGAAAGTGAGTTAGATTGTAGTGTATATTATCCATGAACGTTTAATGCTCTTTGTTGTCTAGTGATTTCAGGGGAAACGAGGTTGTTCTATAGACACTTTGCAAGAAGTCAACTCTTGCAATTATCACTCGGAGAAGAGAGCAACACTCAGGGGAGTCTTTTGCTATAATTCTACTCTTATTTCATTATTTCATTTCCTTAATTGTACAATAGGGACATTGTACAAACCAAGTGGGGGGATGGGAGTAGAATTACCACTTGACCTATATTTGCCTTCGATTTCCTAGTTTTCTTTGAAAAATGGTGCAATTTTAAAAAATTTGACATGTTTTTCTTACTAAACTAGAATAAATCTTTGCCGAGCATATTATTATCCACCAAATACATGAGAGTGCCGGTAGTATTGTAGACTTTAGAACTTGGCATGTACATCTTGTTAAGACCTAATTGGTTAGTTGGAATAGATTGTTTAAAAAGGCAACATTTTAGGAAATCACCCAAAAAGCCTATATGTGTAAGTGTTTATCGGCTTGTCACACTGACTTGTTGACCTCCCCGTGTAAAACCCTAGTTGCGCTCACTACCAGTGCAAGATACCACTAGATCACCTTGTCAAGCCAATCCTGTTTAAACCCTATATGTTTCGTTACACCATTTCGCCTTAGCCTACCCCTGTAGTCTTAATTTTCTTTGTGTTGAAATCTTTGGCTATTTAAGTCCATGGTTCGGAGGAATGGGAACAAGAATTGTATGCATTCGTGGAATACCAATCAGTTATGATCTATAAAGACCTCCCTGTATCACCACTTTCGACATTTTTCATCTCAAGTGGGGGGATGTGCGTATAATATCGGATCTTGCAGGGGCAATAATTAAAGATATAAACTCTTGTAGCATTTGCATATTTATTAAAAAGAAAATGAAGAAAAGAGGGTGCAACTAAAAAGCCACCTATGTGATAGAAATGTAAAGATGGTGCAAAATAAAAAAAATGGAGCTAGTAGTCCATTATTGCACCAAGCCATCTCAACAAGTATAAAGAATGGAGCTAGTAGCCCATTATTAAAGATCAGGTTTTCAAACTCAGACTTTTGGACCTTGGATGGACAGTAGCTAGTTATGACAACCTTAGATTACTTTAGACTATTTGTTTCGTGTTTTTATCTTAACAACCATTTAAAGTGTATCCCATGTCTATCCTTACCCTTTATATCACCCAATAAACCAAATGTCACCCATGTTACCTTGGAGACTGTTTAGACCCTAATTCTAGTTGGTGGAGACTTGTGTACTTTTCAAGCTTATGATAGAATACATATTATGACTGTGCAATTGAGTGATCACCATTGAACACTTAGTAGTGAGAGTTGAGTGTTTTTTATCCCCTTTTCGTGAGGTGTTAGGCTCAAATGTTTTCTAGCATAAGTAGTTTATAGATTCATTTCTCCAAGTTAAATTGAGGAAATCTTTTTATGAATTATTCTAAACGGTTCTACTTGAGGGCAAGTAGAAGTCAAGTGGGGGGATATTTGATAACATCAAATAATTGATACATTTTAATATCAAATTCCCTATAAAAATGCTTACAAATATGCTATTAATGTATGAAAACGTTACTTAATTATTTATTATTAGTTTTCAGGGACCAAGTGAGCATTTTAGCAAAAGACAAGGGATTTGGACAAGAAATGCACTAAAGTGAAGAGTCCAAGGCAGTTTACGGCGTAACACCCCCGAGGGATTACGCCGTAACGTACTCTAACAAAGAAATGAGTCATCACACCCTTTACGGCGTAAAGTGTCTCCAAGATTACGCCGCAACATTCAAAATTACAAGAGATGATGTATCTGACTCAGCGTTACGGCGTAACATGGGCGACAAGGTTACGCCGTAACATACTTTATTGCCTAGAAGATTGGATGCTTACGTAGCGAGGTTACGGCGTAACATCCTATAAGGATTACTCCGTAAACCTTTCGAAGCCTATAAATAGAGCCCTCCTCCGGCTCATTCAGCATCACTCACCACCACCACTTCACACACAGTTCTAAGGGGTGAACCAAACCCCTAAGGTTCGAAGCATTTCATCTGAAGGTCCAAGGGAGAAGCCACTAGCATACTTATTGTACTTAATCATTCATTTCATTCTCTGTAAGAATTATGATGATTCAATCCATGTCTTTATTCATTAATTCTTGCATTGCTGTTACTATAAGCGGCTAAGCACTCCTAGTGATGGCCTAACCATGTAGTTACTATTGTTGTGATTATGATTTCCTATTTAATTATGGTTCTATTAGATATCCTTATAGCCTTTCATTGATCCTCATGTTTTGGTAGTATATTGGGTGGCTTAGATCTTATTAATCCTGATATTAGACTTACCATGTTGAACCTAGGATTAGTGGGGTACTAGGGTAGCTTGACATCTATCCCTAGTGTAGGAATTAAATAGATTACCGCCTTTGTCACATTAAATACTTATAAAGCATGGGAACTCTTTCAGAGGGGGTTAATAATCGGCTTAGATTTTAGATTGGTCTTAAGGGTAGTTGAGGTTTAACCACTGCAAGCTTGGATGCCATGCTCGTATGATCGTAGGGGAATGTGGGATCGCAGAGTATGCATAGGAAAAACCTTAAATGAAAATTCGGGTATGTCTACTTTAGAACCACTAATGGAACTTATAATTGAACATTGCACAGGAAAATGTAATCATAGCATTGGTAATGAAATGGTTAGGTTAGCACGCCTTTCTCCCTGATATCTTCTATCTATTTATTTTATTGCATTTACTTTTTTGTAATTCTTAAAAACAATCTTAAAACCATTTTCAATCATGACATCAATCAAATTAGAACTATTAAACCTTAGCTCTTGGGACGACCTCGGATTTACCAAGCTACTGCACTATATACGATCGGGTTCTCTGCCCGTTAGTGCGTGTATTGGTAATCGAGTTGTATAAATTTAAAACTTGGTAAAAATATATTTAAAGCAAAATACGCATCAAGTTTTTGGCGCTGCTGTCGGGGAGCTAAAAGATAGTTTTAATTTGACCATCTTTCTCGAACATGACTAGGAGTAGCAACACAAAGGTGTTCACTCCTTTCGCTAACCCCGAAAGGCAATTTCAGAGCAGAAAAGATATCACGCCCATTGCGGTCCATAATATTTATTCCTTCTATGAATCTAAATCGTTAGAATCAGAGTCGGAAGATTTAAGTGATATCGATATCGAAACACTTACGTTGGAACAGTATCTGGCTCTAAATCGTAATAACTCACAAGTAAGAGTAAAGAGACGCGAGATTAAAAAAAGTATCGTTTTTGAAATTAAAAGTCAACTGTTAAGGGAATTGCGTGAGAACACCTTCTCTGGTGGAAAGGCTGAAGATTCTATGGAACACTTACGAAAAATCTTAGAGATCGCCAGTTTATTCAACACACCTGGGATTTCGGGAAATGACATAATGCTGCAAAATTTTCTCCTTACTCCTACAAGAGCTGCCAAGAGGTGGTTGGACAGAACTCCATCCGATTTACTGAAATCCTAAGACGAGTTAAAACAAGTCTTCATCCAAATATTTTTTCCACCTTCAGTAACCTTCAAACAAATAGGAGAAATTCATAATTTTCAGCAAGAAGAAGGCGAACCCCTGTACCAGACATGGGAAAGATTTAATGAACTCCTCTTTAAGTGCCTATTTCATGATCTAAATGGCTATCAAAAAGTAAATAATTTTACAAAGGCCTTAGCACTCACACATGTCAGATCTTGGATTCTCGTGGCTTAATTACAGGGTTAACTGCTATTGAAGCTTTGGAGTCAATTCAGGAGAAAGTAGAGCACTCGCATAGATGGCACAAGGAGGAAAGTGATAAGAAAACTTCAAACAACTCTTTTAGTACTATCACTAAAAAATTTAAGATTCTGAATCATGATATGAATAATCTTAGGGAAGGCATCCATAAAATCAACCGAAAACCCAATATTAAGTTCCGTCACGAAGAAGTAAAACGTATGAAAAACCACCAAAAATTCACCTACCCCTTAGATAACCTCAAAGAAACACTCGAACAATTTCTAGAGGAATCTCGTAAGAAACATAATATATTGGATGAATGGATGCAAAAATTCATAGACAACACTAATAAAAACCTCCAAAAACAAGAATTAACCATTAAAAAACTCGAAAAGAAAGTTGTTCACCTTGCCCGTATTCTAGCTAATCAAAAGGACAACTCACCAGTAATCAATAGTACTTTTGTACAACAGGAATGCATAATTAAATTGGAACCTCCTCAAGAAATACCCAAATTAGAAAATTTCTCTGAAAAGGTGAAAAAGCGCATTATGGAAACCTAAGCTAACAAGGAGAAACTTCTTAAGAAACTGGAATGCGAGCCGATCAACACTACCTTAGTAAATGATATTCGGAAAACGCCAGAATACACCCGACATTTGCACGAGTTGGTTTCAAATAAAATTCAAATTGAAAAATTATCCATGGTGAAATTAAACGCCTGACATTCCTTTGTGTTTCAAAATGAACTTCCTCCAAAAGAAAAAGATCCAGGAAGTTTTGTTTTACCATGCGTCATTGGCAATACTATGGTTAGCAATGCTCTTGCTGATTTAGGAGCCAATATTAGCGTAATGCCGTTTTCTATGTTTAAATGCTTAGGTCAACCCAAGACCGGTTAACATGGTTATAGAAATGGCAGATAGATCAATGCAATCCCCAAAAGGAATAGTTGAAAATGTTCTAATAAAATTTACAAGTTCATCTTTCTGGTAGACTTCGTTATTCTTGACATCATCGAAGATAACAAGGTTCCAATTATCTTGGGAAGACCTATGCTGGCCACTGCACATGCTAGAATTGACGTATTTTAAGGAAAAATCTCGTTAGAAGTTGGAAAACAACAAGTTATCTTTAATGCCAACGAAGGAGCCACCCCTATCACTGTTTCACCTGTTTACGTAATTCAAAATTTCAATGTGATTGATAACATTGACGGGCCAAACGATTTAGAAGAATTTCTAATGAATGATAACCTCAACGGGGACTTGGGAAACTTTCTCCAGGATAATAACCTATTTCCAAATTATGAAATTAACTCTCCTTACCTAGATAAATCTTCAAGAGAAATTTGGAGCCCAACTAAGGGATTTCAAGATTTTGAAAATGACTTTGGTAGTAGAATAGACGAACTCGTTGCTATAGATGACCTATGGGGAGACCTAGATTCGGGAGCCTTAAATAGTAAGCAACCTTTAAAAACAGAATTTCACAGCATAGGAAATAGAGTTAATAGATACAACCCTATTAATCTTCATATTACTTGCAAAATAGGGTTTGTTAACTTCAACCCTTACATTGACCCAATCTCCCCATTTAATGTAATGTCTAGAGCAGCTTATAACTCTATTATGAAACGGGAACTCACTTATACAGGAAATAATATTGTTGGGAAGGCAAAAAATCTATAGGTGTTCATCGGATGCCACTCCTTTTTAACCAACTTTATTATCCTAGAAAATATGAACGAATTTGTTGAAAAATGGCTAACAGAGGTAATATTGGGTAAACCTTTCAAAGAAAAAATAGGATTAGAAGAAGATATAAGAAAAGGAAGAATTTGGTTTAAGATTGGAGATGATAAAACCGTCTTTAACATGCCTCGAGCCGAGAGAAGGCTCAGTAAACTGACCACCGAACAGCAGAACATGATGCCCCCATTCTAAAAATTAGTGACGATGATAAAGCTAAAGGAATTAGTCACCTGTATCTTAAAATAAAAGAATTCTATAAAGGATGTTTGAATCTGGGAAAAGAGTATAAACAAGATTTAGAAGTTATTGACTGGATTAAACGGGGACATGCAAGTGTGCATGAACTAACTTAGAGCATCTTGAGTCTAACTTAAAGACTCGGTAATAAACAAAAGTGCTTGTCGGGAGACAACCCGTCTTTAATTAATAAAATGAATTTAGAATTTCGAATATTAGTTGGTTTTTGTTGGTTTCCTAACTTTATTTTGCAGGTCTTCTCTATAAGAAAGTGGAATTCAAAGTCCCCTTGACTCGTATTCATATTTTAGGTGTCTATTAACTCCAGTTCGAAGGGATAACATTAAAACATTTTCTAAGTAGTTATAAGGACATCAAACGTTTTGGTGTGCATTCAGATCCGAATCTGAGTACTTTGTAATGATGAATTTTTATAAAATAGTTTCACTTAGTATTATTTTTTCTAAAAAAATCTAATAATATCTGTTTATTATCTATTAATACATAAAATCCCACCAAGAAATATAAGCTGTGCCGGTATATTGTAGACTATTTAGAACTTAGGCATGTACATCTTGTTTGACCCTAATTGGATAGTTTGGAATAACTGTTTCAAAAAGGCAATATTTTAGAAATCACTCCTAAAAGCCTATATGAGTGGTTTATCGGCTCTACACACTGACTTGACGACCTCCTTGTGTAAAAACTCAAGTTTACGCCACTACTAGTGCAAGATACCCCAAGATCACCTTGTCAAGCAATCCTGTTTAAACACTATATGTATTCGTTACACCATTTCCGCCTAAGCCTACTCTGTATCTCTATTTTCTTTGTAGTTTGAAATCTCTGGCTATTTAGTCCCTGGTTCGGGGGGTAATGGGTTTAAGTGGAAGTTAATAATAAAATATTTTGAAAATTTAAAAAAAAACCCACGAAAATTTTATGCATTCGTGAAGACCAATCATTTAATGATTCTAATAAAGACCCCCCTGTATCACCACTTTCGACATTGTTTATCTCAAGTGGGGGATGTGCATATAATATCGGATGTTGCAGGGGCAATAATTAAAGATATAAACTCCTGTAGCATTTGCATATTTATCATGAAAATAATGAAGGAAAGATGGTGCAACAAAAAGCCACCTATGTGCTAAAAAAAAACTGTACAAGAAAGGTTGCAAAAATTAAAAAAATAATCTAGAAATCTAGTAGCCCATTATTGCACCAAGCCATCTCAACAAAGAATGGAGCTAGTAGCCCATTATTGAAGATCAAGTTTTCTTACTCAGACTTTTGAACCTTGGATGGACAATAGCTAGTTATGACAACCTTAGTTTACTTTAGACTATTTGTTTCGTGTTTTTATCTTAACAACTATTTTAAGTGTATCCCATGTCTATCCTTACCCTCTATATCACCCAATAAACCAAATATCACTCATGTTTCCTTGGAGACTGTTTAGACCCTAATTCTAGTTGGTGGAGACTTGTGTACTTTCCAAGCTTATAATAGAACACATACTATGTATGTGCAATTGAGTGATCACCCCAAAATTGAACACTTAGATTAGTAATAAGAGTTGAGTGTTTTTCTTTTCGTGAGGTGTTCGGCTTTGATGTTTTCTAGCATAAGTAGCTTATAAAATCATTTCTTCAAGTCAAATTGGAGAAATCTTTTTGTGAATTATTCTAAACGGTTCTACTTGAGGGCAAGTAGAAGTCAAGTGGGGGGATATTTGATAACATCAAATAGTTAATACATTTTAATATCAAATTCCCTATAAAAATGCTTATAAATATTTAGATTAATGTAAGAAAAAGTAACTTAATTATTATTATTATTTTCAGACAAGTTGAGCATTTTAGCAAAAGACAAGGGATTTGGACAAGAAATGCACCAAAGTGAAGAGTCCAAGGCACTTTACGGCGTAACATCCCCGAAGGATTACGCCGTAACATACTCCAACAAAGAAATGAGTCATCACACCCTTTATGACGTAAAGTGTCTCCATGATTACGCCGCAACATTCAAATATACAAGAGATGATGTGTCTGACTCAGCATTACGGCGTAACATATGCGGCAGGGTTACGCCGTGATACCCTTTTATGCCTAAAAGATGGGAGGATTACGTAGCAAGATTACAACGTAACATCCCATAAGGGTTACGCTGTAAACCTTTCGAAGCCTATAAATAGAGCCCTCATCTGGCTCATTCAACATCACTTACCACCACCACTTCACACACAGTTCTAAGGGGTGAACCAAGCCCCTAAGGTTCGAAGCATTTCATCTAAAGGTCTAAGGGAGAAGCCACTAGCATACTTATTGTATTCAATCGTTCATTTCATTCTCTGTAAGAATTATGATGATTCAACCATGTCTTTATTCATTAATTCTTGCATTGTTGTTACTATGAGCGGTTAAGCACCCCTAGTGATGGCCTAACCATGTAGTTACTAGTGTTGTAATTATAATTTCTTATTTAATTATGGTTCTGTTAGATATGCTTATAGCTTTTTATTGATCCCCATGTTTTGGTAGTATAGAGGGTGGCTTAGATCTTATTAATCCTGATATTAGGCTTACCATGTTGAACTTGGGATTAGTGGGGTACTAGGGTAGCTTGACATCTATCCCTAGTGTAGGAATTATCTAAATTATCGCTTTTGTCACATTAAATACTTAAAAAATATAGGAACTCTTTCAGAGGGGGTTAATAATCGGTTTAGATTATAGATTGGTCTTAAAGGTAGTTGGGGTTTAACTACTGCAAGCTTGGATGCCCTGCTCGTGTGATCGTAGGGGAATGCGGGATCGCAAAGTAAGCATAGGACCGACCTTAAATGAAAATTCAAGTCTGTCGACTTTAGAACCACTAATGGAACTTATAATTTAACATTGCACAGGAAAATGTAATCATAGTATTGGTAATGAAATGGTTAGGTTAGCACGCTTTTCTCCCTGATATCTTCTATCTATTTATTTTATTGCATTTACTTTTCTGTAATTCTTAAATTCAATCTAAAAACCATTTTAAAACGTGACAATAATCAAATTAGAACTATTTAACCTTAGCTCTTGGGACGACCTCAGATTTACCAAGCTACTGCACTATATACGACCGGGTTCTCTGACCGTTAGTGCGTGTATCGGTAATCAAGTTTTATAAATTTAAAACTTGATCAAAATATATTTAAAACAAAATACACATCAAGTTTTTGGCGCCGCTGTCATGGAGCTAAAAGACAGTTTTAATTTGATCCTCTTTCTCGATCTTGACTAGGAGTAGCAACATAAAGGTGTTCACTCCTTTCGCTAACCCCGAAAGGCAATTTCGGGGCAGAAAAGATATCACGCCCATTGCGGTCCATAATATTTATTCCTTCTATGAATCTAAATCATCAGAATCAGATTCGGAAGATTTAAGTGATATCGACATCGAAACACTTACGTTGGAACAGTATCTGGCTCTAAATCTTAATAACTCACAAGTAGGAGTAAAGAGACTCGAGATTGAAAAAAGCATCGTTTTTGAAATTAAAAGTCAACTGTTAAGGGAATTGCGTGAGAACACCTTCTCTGGAGGAAAGACTGAAGATGCTATGGAACACCTACGAAAAATCTTTGAGATTTCCGGTTTATTTAACACACCTGGGATTTTGGGAAATGACATAATGCTTCGAATTTTTCCCCTTACTCTTAAAGGAGCTGCCAAGAGGTAGTTGGGCAGAACTCCATCTGATTTACTGAAAACCTAGGACAAGTTAAAACGAGTCTTCATCCAAAGATTTTGTCCACCTTCAGTAACCTTCAAACAAATAGGAGAAATTCATAATTTTCGGTAAGAAGAAGGCGAAACCCTATAACAGACATGGGAAAGATTTAATGAACTCCTTTTTAAGTGCCCATTTCATGATCTAAATGACTATCAAAAAGTAAATACTTTTTACAAAGGCCTTAGCACTCACACACGTCAGATCTTAGATTCTCGTGGCTTAATTACAGGGTTAACAGCTATTAAAGCTTTGGAGTCAATTCAGGAGAAAGTTGACCACTCGCATAGATGGCACAAGGAGAAAAGTGATAAGAAAACTTCGAATATGAATGAATAATCTTAGGGAAGGCATCTATAAAATCAACCGAAAACCCAATATGAAGTTCCGTCATGAAGAAGTAAAAAGTATGAAAAACCACCAAAGGTCCACCTACCCCTTAGATAACCTCAAAGAAACACTCAAACAATTTCTAGAGGAATCTCGTAAGAAACAAAATATATTAGACGAATGGATGCAAAACTTCATAGACAACACTAATAAAAACCTCCAAAAACAAGAATTAACCATTAAAAAACTCGAAAAGAAAGTTGTTCACCTTGCCCGTATTCTAGCTAATCAAAAGGACAACGCACCAGTCATGAATAGCACTTTTGTAAAATAGGAATGCCCAATGAAATTGGAACCTCCTTAAGAAACACCCAAATTATAAACTTTCTCTGAAAAGGTGAAAAAGCGCATTATGGAAACCCAAGCTAACGCAGAGAAACTTCTTAAGAAATTGGAATGCGAGACGGTCAACACTACCTTAGTAAATGATATTCGGAAAACACCAGAATACACCCGGCATTTGCAAGAGTTGGTTTCAAATAAAATTCAAATTGAAAAATTATCCATGGTGAAATTAAACACCCGATGTTTTGCTGTGCTTCAAAACGAACTTCCTCCGAAAGAAAAAGATCCAGGAAGTTTTGTTTTACCATGCATCATTGGAAATACTACTGTTAGCAATGCTCTTGCTGATTTAGGAGCCAGTATTAGCGTAATGCCGTTTTCTATGTTCAAACACTTAGATCTTGGGAACCCAAGACTGGTTAACATAGTTATAGAAATGGCAGATAGATCAATGCAATCCCCAAAAGGAATAGTTGAAAATGTTCTAGTAAAAATTCACAAGTTCATCTTTCTGGTAGACTTCGTTATTCTCGACATCGTCAAAGATCACAAGGTTCCAATTATTCTGGGAAGACCTATGCTGGCCACTGCACACGCTAGAATTGACGTATTTGGAGGAAAAATCTCATTAGAAGTTGGAAAAGAACAAGTTATCTTTAATGCCAACAAAGGAACCACATCTATTACTGTTTCACCTGTCTGCGCAATTTAAAATTTTGATGTGATTGATGATATTGACGGACCAGACGATTTAGAAGAATTTTGAATGAATGATAACCTCAACGGGGACTTGGGAAACTTTCTTAAAAATAATAACCTATTTCCAAATTATGAAACCAATTCTCCTATCCCAGATAAATCTTCAAGAGAAATTTTGAGTCCAACTAAGGGATTTCAAGATTCTAACAATGACTTTGGTAGTAGAATAGACGAACTCATTGCAATAGACGACATATGGGAAGACCTAGATTCTGGAACCTTAAATAGTAAGCAACCTTTAAACCTAAAATTTCACAGCATAGGAAATAGAGTTAATAGATACAACCCTATTAATCTTCATATTACTTGCAAAATAGGGTTTGTTAACTTCAACCCTTACATTGACCCAATCTCCCCATTTAATGTAATGTCTAGAGCAGCTTATAACTCTATTATGAAACGGGAACTCACTTATACAGGAAATAATATTGTTGGGAAGGCGAAAAATCTATAGGTGTTCATCGGATGCCACTCCTTTTTAACCAACTTTATTATCCTAGAAAATGTGAACGAATTTGTTGAAAAAGGGCTAACAGAGGTAATATTGGGTAAACCTTTCAAAGAAAAAATAGGATTAGAAGAAGATATAAGCAAAGGAAGAATTTGGTTTAAGATTGGAGATGATAAAACCGTCTTTAACATGCCTCAAGCTGAGAGAAGGCTCAGTAAACTGACCACCGAACAACAAAACATGATGCCCCCCATTCTAAAAATTAGTGACGAGGATAAAGCTAAAGGAATTTGTCACCTGTATCTTAAAATAAAAGAATTCTATAAAGGATGTTTGAATCTGGGAAAAGAGTATAAACAAGATTTAGAAGTTATTGACTGGATTAAACAGGGACATGCAAGTGTGCATGAACTAACTTAGAGCATCTTGAGTCTAACTTAAAGACTCGGTAATAAACAAAAGTTCTTGTCGGGAGACAACCCATCTATAATTAATAAAATGAATTTAGAATTTCGAATATTAGTTGGTTTTCGTTGGTTTCCTAACTTTATTTTGCAGGTCTTCTCTATAAGAAAGTGGAATTCAAAGTCCCCTTGACTCGTATGCATGTGGTAGTAAGCTTTTGTCTTGGCGTAACCACCTAGGTTTTGCCGTAACAGATATTATTACGGCGTAAAGTCCTGTACTTATTACGCCGTAACCTTCTTAGTAAAATATTAAATTTTTAAATCTACATGTTTACGACGTAACCAATACCATGGTTACGTCGCAAACCTTTTCTAAAAACTAAATATAAGTTTGAAACATTTTCAAAAACCGAAGTAAATGAACTTTGTGGGTGTGTTCCTTGTAAACCTTCACGAGACTTCACTCGTCCACTTGGGACACCAAGTGGTTTAAAAGGCTTGTTGCATATGCTAAATGCAACCGTGATTCCTACAAAAGTAAGTTAGATTGTAATGTATATTTATCTATGAATGGTTAATGCTTGTTGTAGTCTAGTGATTTCAGGGGAAACGAGGTTCTTCTTTAGATACTTTGCAAGAAGTCAACTCTTGCAATTATCACTCGGTGAAGAGAGCAACACTTAGGGGAGTCTTTTTCAATAATTCTACTCTTATTTCATTATTTTATTTCCTTAATTGTACAATAGGGACATTGTACAAACCAAGTGGGGGGTGGGAGTAGAATTACCACTTGACCTATATTTGCCTTCGATTTCCTAGTTTTCTTTGAAAAATGGTGCCAATTTTATAATTTTGATATGTTTTTCTTACTAAACTAGAATAAATCTTAGCCGAGCACATTATTATCCTGTAATTAATTTGGTGAGATTAAGCCTAATATTCTGTTTTTATCAATTATACATAAAATCCACCAAATACATGAGAGTGTCGGTAGTATCGTAGACTTTAGAACTTGGCTTGTACATCTTGTTAAGACCTAATTGGTTAGTTGGAATAGACTATTCAAAAAGGCAACATTTTAGGAAATCACCCAAAAAGTCTATATGTGTGTGTGTTTATCGGCTTGTCACACTGACTTGTTGACCTCCCCGTGTAAAACTCTAGTTGCGCTCACTACTAGTGCAAGATACCCCTAGATCACCTTGTCAAAACAATCCTGTTCAAACCTTATATGTTTCGTTACACCATTTCGCCTTAGCCTACCATGTAGTCTTTATTTTCTTTGTGTTGAAATCTCTGGCTATTTAAGTCTATGGTTCGAAGGAATGGGAACGAGAATTTTATGCATTCTTGGAAGACCAATCAGTTATAATCTATAAAGACCCCTTGTATTGTGACAACGGTGACTTGAGTGGGTTAGTCAAACCGTTAGTATTGACTTGAACATCATTATGTGCTATAATGGTTATGTGTTTATGTGTTCTTATGTGAGTTTGGTTATCAATCCATGAGCGTGATCGTCTCATTGTGATAGAATTTATGGTTGTTATGGGCATTTCATTTTGTTCACATTTTAGTGACAATGAAAATGATGGTATAATTCTATGTGTGTACGTATTTATATGTATATGTATACGTATTTATATCTTTAAGTGTTAGTAGTTAATAAAATTAAAAGTTTAGTTTAGAAAATATAGAAATTAGAACTTAGTTTTATTAAGTTGGTAAAATAAAATTAAAAATAAAATTTATTTATAGTCATTTAATTTAGTTTTAATTTAAAAGGTTTAAAAGGTGGAATAAAGGGTTTTTTTATAAAAATGTTAAAATTAAGGGTTGAATATGGACGAAATTTAATAAAAAAATAAATAAAAAAATTAATTAATTAAGGGATGTTTGGTTGGGTCGGTTTGGATGAGAAGGAAAAGAGGGAAAAGAAACCCAATTTTAGTCAAAGTTGGATTCTAATTAGGTAATTATCCAAACCTTTTTCTTTTCACTATAAATACAAACCTTTCCTCCCTTTTTTTTGTGAACTCAGTCGAACCAAGCAGAGATAAATTTTTTTTATCAAGATTCAAGTTGGTGATTTGTGTAATCAAATCAAGGTTTAGGTAAGTTCTTAAACTCTTTTTAATTAATCTTCTTTTTAAAATTAATGTAACAATAAATTGATGGAATTAGGGTTTTCATATTCTCTGTAGATTAATGATGTTAGACAAATTAGAAGTGATTAGGGATGAATTATAAGCGTTTGGGTGTTATCAGTTAGGGTTAGATCGCGTTAATTTATGATTTAGGGTTTGACAGATTTAGGGTTGTGTTCAACTGAAGTTATCTTAATGATAAAAACGCTTTTCTTTATGAATCTTATGCCCATTGATAAGTTTAGAGAGTCTAGTTTCCAAAAAGTCCAGCTCCGAAAGGTTTTGAGGTCGGGAAGTTAGTCAAATAATTTTCACAAGAAAAGTTGTCAAAAAAGTAAATTCGGGTCAGATTTGGGTCTGATTTCGGGGAGTGAAACCCCTACTTAAAATTTAAATTAGGGTTAGCCAAACATCAGAGGTCATATTTTAGGTGTCTATTAACTCCAGTTCGAATGGATAACGTTAAAACATTTTCTAAGTATTTTTAAGGACGTCAAACATTTTGGTGTGCGTTCAGATCCGAATCTGAGTACTTTGTAATGATGAATTTTTATAAAATAGTTTCACTTAGTATTATTTTTTCTAAAAAAATCACAGTAGCTCATAACTCATTGGGGAGCTATGAGATGTAAGGAGAACCATCAATTAGGTGCTTTAGTATTTTATTTGTGGTCATGAAGTAAATACAAAATTTAGCCAGAAACTGTGAAAGTGGAAGTTAATGAATAAGGTCATATAAGGTATGAAAATGATATGGGAGATGTATCTAAAGGATTTTAAACTTAGTGTAAGGTTTAGAAGTCCATCATATGGTTGTTACATTGGTTGGGGAATTTAGCTTAACCAAGTGTAACTTGTGTTTTTGTTGTGTTTAGATTTTGTGCAAGATTTTGTCAAGTAGCTGAGCATCAGGTGAGTTTCATAGTCCCATTTTACTATGCTTTCTTGGGATGGAAATGATGCAAAGTATGTTTTGAAATGTTTTAAATGCTGTGATTATGTGGTTTAAATGACGCATGGACTTTTATGAAGCTATTATATGTTATGTGCTAAATGTTATGGCTTTGGATCGTAGGTAACGTTCCTACCCAGTGTTATGGCTTTGGATCGTGGGTAACGTTCCTACCCAATGTTATGGTTTGGATCGGGGGTAACGTTCGTACCCAATGTTATGGACTTTGGCTTTGGGTGATGATTCTACCCATGGCTTTGTGATTTGGATCGTGGGATACGTTCCGTCCTAGATTTTGTTGTTTTGGTCAAATACATGTTAGCCTGTATAATAGTTAGCTTAACTGTCCTGCTATGTTTTGTTTTTTTATAATCACAGTAATTTATTTAAAGATTGAATTGGGTGTCGCAAACCTATGACTCTCACCAACCATTGTGTTGACGTTTTAAGCATCATTTTTAGGTGAGCGTTATGAAGGTGTTAAAGTTAATAAAAGTGGCTAGAGAGACCATTAGGCTGGCATTGGAAGTTCTCATTTGATTTCGTTTCATAATTGTTTGCATGAATTCTTGAATGTTATTAGTTTTATTAGGTTTGTGAGACATTGTCTTTGTATTGATGAGACCCCATTTTCATTAATATAAGATGCCGTTCCTTTGTTTTCGGTATTATCATAACACATTGTATCTTTTATTTTTAGTTATACATGTAGTGGTTCTTTATTGTTGACACCATTGTGTTGTGATGATATCCATGATGTTACGCCTTGTGTTTCCGCCTTGGTGGGGTATGACTGATTGGTATCAGAGCCTTTAGTTATAGAGAAGTAGGTGGTTGAGCCTAGACTATAACCTAAGAGTCCTTCATATAGATGCATTTTAGGGCCTAAGTGTTTTGTATTATAACTGTTATACTTTCCCCTAATTATATAGCTTTTATTATCTTATTGTGTCTAAGTTTTATTTAGCTATTTTGTCTACTATTATCTAATATGGTATATATTAATTCCTTACTATTTATAGCTATATCTCCCTTATCCGTAAGAATTTTATTGGGGAATCATTTTCCCAATTGGACTTAAGCGCTATAGTGATCCAAAAGAGGTGCCAATTGAGAATGAGCCTCTTATGGAACTAAATAAGATAGGGTAGTTGATCGCTTGTCGAATGCTCATAGTAGGCATGGACCAGCGAAGTCGGGTGACTCTTGCGAAGGCAAAGTCAAACCCAAGTGAGGCCCAACATAAGTTTATTCCGTCTTTTACCTCGTCACGATGCTATTGATTATTTCTTTCGGATATTTCGTATTTTGGAGGCACTGCGAGACTTTCGTTCCTTTATGTCGTTTTGATTTTATCTTTATATAAGTAAGTATTTCTTTGATGGAGCATCCTTTCTGTGTTATATTGGAGTGGTTTAAGATGTGCAATGTGGTATATGTGCTTATATGTGCGTTATCATTGAGAGGTGTAGTCTTGGAAGTAAGTATACGTGTGAAAGGATGAAATTATAATTATGGTGGCCAACATAATTATAAAGGCATCACACACGTAGACTTGTGACCATGATTGCATTGATCGGTGTTTGCTTGTTAGTTGGTAGTGTAAGATGTTATATTATGTGCGGTTGTATTATGAATAGTTATGAAGTTAGTAAGTTTTCCTTCTATCTATCGCTTGCGGATACCCCGGATACCCGTTAATGCTATTATTACGATTATTGAGTTTGTTCGTGTACTCGATTATTCGCTCGGATATATAACCATCATTTTAGCATCCCTTGTTTATACCATGACGGTATGGATGATCTAACTTTTCTATCCGGCGTCTTGATAAATATTGGTTGTTCGGATCTGCTTCTTTGGATATTGGTACGTTTCATTGGTTCTTTCGTGGTACTGATTACTCGTATGAGTATCAAAAAAAATTTAAGCACTAATTGTTCCTAACATATTAGTGTGGATCATTACTCCGTTCTTTATATATCATTTGGTTTTCGTAACATGTTGCGCATGTTAGTACCGACGTTTTTCTATGGTTTTTCTTTTGATTGTAAGTACGGATTAGTCTTTACGTTCTTCATTTGGTTTGTAATGTCTTCGTATGAATTTCTCTTGTGCATGTTCGCTTCACTGTTATTATGACTATATGGTTCATGGTACTTTCTTTCGCTTTCAAACAATAAAATTGTGTTAGAGTCTTTACGGTATTTTACAATCTCTTTTGGTATTACGATGTCCTTGTTTGAGTAACATATTTGATTTAATGTCGAATTACGAAAACCTTTTGAAGTATATCTTGACGGTGTGTGGGGAAAACTATTTTATGAATAAAACACTTTTATGGAAATGTCTCTTTATTGTTTTTTTTAAGAAAACTATGTTTACAATAAATTTTGAAACAATATGATAATTGGTTGACTGACAAAACTATTTTTTTAGATAATATTTATGAATAAGATATGATAATATTTTTTTATGCTTTTTTTGATAAATTTTATAATTATAAAAAGGATGTTTAAAGTAATTTATATGGGTAAGATGCGATACACTGTTAAATAACTGTCTCTGAATTTTATGACAACCATGATTAAAATGAATTTTATAAAGATTATATTTAAGACGATTTTTTTAAGTGATTTTTATAATTAAAACGACTTTCTTTATTATTATAAATTGATTTTTATAAAAACATTATTTAGTTGGTTCTTTCGAGTAAAGTCGGTTATTGGTATAAGAATCCTATCTTTTCATTTATCAATCTTGATACGTATTGTTATTCGTTATGTGTTTATTTTGTCGTGGTACGCTTGTTGATTCTTTCGCTTGCGTTTTCTACCAGTACATATATTCTATCCTTCCTTTTAAGGATTCTTATGACATTTGATCCACATCTATTTCCATAAGTGAAATCCCTTAGATGTTTTCTAGCATTTGATTCGATATTCGTTTGCTACCCTATTCGGTATTTCGTAACCCTTAGTAGTCATTGATATACATTTTATTCGACCAAGTCACTCTCCGTAGGGAGCACCTGTGTTTCTTAAAAAAAGGACGGTTCATTTCGAATGTGCATAGACTATCGAGAGTTGCACAAGCTGACCACCAAGAATCTCCCCAGGATCGACGACTTGTTTGACCAGTTACAAGTTTCGCATTATTTCTCTAAGATAGATATTCGTTCTGGTTACCATCAGTTAAGAGTACATGGAGAAGATATTCTCAAGACGGAATTTAGGACGCGATATGGACACTTAGAGTTTACGGTTATGCCTTTTGGGTTAACCAATGCACCAGTGGTTTTCATGGACTTGAAGAACTGGGTGTGCAAGCCATATTTAGACAAGTTTTTCATTTTGTTTATCGATGATATCTTGATCTACTCGAAGTCCAAGGAGGATCACGAGGTTCATTTGAAGTTGGTGTTGGAGCTGCTGAAGAAGGAAAAGTTGTTTACCTAGTTTTCCAAGTATGAATTCTGGCTAAAAAGAAGTGCGTTTTCTCAGACACGTGGTTAACAACAATGATATTCACGTAGACTCTAGTAAGATAGAAGCAATGAAGAATTAAAAAGTACCTAAGACGCCATCCGGGATACGATCATTCTTTGGATTGGCAGGTTACTACCGACGTTTCATAGTAAATTTTTCTAGGATTGCTAAACCTCTTACTTCACTGACTCAGAAGAATAAGAAGTAGGAGTGGGCCAAGGAACAAAAGGAAGCTTTTTAGACGTTGAAGTGCAATTTGTGAAATGCACCAATATTGTCATTGCCTGATGGATCCAAAGAGTTTGTAGTTTACTACGACACATCGAATCAAGGATTAGGTTATGTACTCATGCAAAGAGGCAAGGTAGAGAACGCGACAGCAAAAATGCTGCGTGGCCTGAACCAACTAATGGAAAAGAAGGAAGGTGGAGGTATGTATTTATTATGGGTTCCATTAATAGGTGATGTAAGGACATTAATGATGGACGAGGCGCATGCATCAAGGTACTTGGTACATTCGGGAGCGGATAAGACGTACTATGACCTTAGAGATATGTATAGTGGCCATCTATGGAGAAGGATATTGCTACCTATGTTAGCAATTGTTTGACTTGTTTAAAGGTGAATGCTGAAACATCAAAGACCTTCGGGTTTATTGTAACAACTAGAGATACCCGAGTGGAAGTAGGATATAATAACTATGGACTTTATTACAAGGTTGCCAAGATCAAGTAGTGGGTATGATACGAATTGGGTAATAGTCGATAGACTGACTAAGGTATGCCCATTACATGGTAGTACGTGAAGATTTTAAAATGGAGAATTTGGCGAGACTTTACACTAATGAGATAGTAACAAGGCATGGAGTGCATGTGTCGATCATCTCAGATCGTGGTGGAAGATTTACTTCGCGGCTTTGGTAGACATTGCAGAAGGCATTGAGAACACGGCTAAAACATGCGTACGACTTATCATCCTCAAACGGACGGACAAAGTGAGCGTACCATTCAGACTTTGAAGGATATGTTGAGAGCGTGCGTGATTGATTTTTTTTGTGGTAATTAGGATACTCATCTACCCTTAACTGAGTTTTCTATAATAATAGTTATCATTCGGGTGTTTGATGTGCTCTATTTGAAGCGTTGTATGGAAGGAAGTGTAGGTCACATGTTCTTTGGGCTGAAATTGGAGAAATTCGGTCGATTGGACCAGAATTGGTACAAGAGACAACAAATAAGGTGATATTGATTAAAGAAAAGCTCAAAGCGGCTAGAGATTGCCAAAAGAGCTATGTTGGCAATATGCGTAAACATTTAGAGTTGAAGTTGGTGATAAAGTGATGTTGGAAGTGTCGTCTTGGAAAGATGTAGTGCATTTTGGAAAGAAAGAAATGTTAGCACCAAGATATGTGGGACCATTTGAGATCATTAAAGGGATCGGTCCTATGGCCTATTGATTAAGATTGTCTCAATAATTTAGTAGCGTAATTGATGTGTTTCAAATTTAAAGAAGTATTTAGCAGGATACAAATCTGCATGTGCATTAGAAGAAATTAAGGTAGACAAAACTCTTCGTTTTGTTGAAGAACCTGTCGAGATTATCGATCGTGAGGTTAAAAGTTTGAAGCGTAGTAGGATTCCGATAGTTTAATTCATTACGAACTCGAAACGAGTCATGAGGATTGCAAAAAAACTAGGTATCCACATTTGCTTCGTTGAGCCAATCTATCGTTGCGAAGTACTAAGTAAAGTATGGACACATAGGGTTCACGGGCAGAGATTTAGGGTACCCTAAATGTTCTGAGGTGTTTTTGGTTAATTTATATTTTGAATATAGATCCGAGCCGATTCTTAAAAGACGTTTGAGCTTTGTAACAACACATAACTTAGTATTCCAAGACAGTCTTGTTTGCATGAGTTTTTCGGTTAGGTGATAAAGTGCTTAATTACACATATCTTTATTACCTCTAATAAACGAGCTTAAATGACCAAAAACAACAAAAATGCCAAATATATGTTTGTTTTGCAGTTTGAGTATGTGCAGGAAGTGATATCAACAAAAGACAGAAAACCAAACCAAAAATGACAATACTGAGCATTGAATGGAAAGACTGTGCAATAATCAAGCCAAAGTCCAAAAAGCCAAAGTCAAGTCAAAACAGAAGAATCAGCAGTAAAACCGGAGCCGGAACTGAAGAATCCTATTCAGATGCAATCTAACCCTTCTGATTGGGCCGGGAAGCCCAATAGTAATATTGTTATGAAGACTGTGAAGACCAAATGGGCCTCAATCAATTTCTACAGCCCATTTGTGTGGCAATTGACAAAGACTGTGAAGACTTTTGAAGGCCCAATCTTAGCCCAGTTACAGCCAATCTCAGCCATTCTGTACACACAAAACCCACCGAACCTTTAAATAGGCCTAAAAAAAGACCAACAACAAAGCCCTAAACCTATTGGGCCCCAGACACACTCAATGGACCAATACAAGCCCAAAAGCCCAACACAAAACCCAAGCCCAACAAAAGCCCACAATTCAATTTTTATAAACTTTAGGGGCTAAATTGCCAATTTTAAAACTTGTTTTAAAAAAAAGAAAAATGGTTTAAACAAACACAAGGGCCATTTTTGCAATTTGCCAAAACCCTTTTACCCTTTTAGTTATAAAACGCAGGGACCATTATTGCAATTACCCCTAACCTTTCTTTATTCTTTTGTTATAAAACCAGAGGGGCCATAACTGTCACTTTCCAAACTTCATTATAACTGAAAAAGGGCTTAAAAAGGAAATGAAAAGAGAGCCAAAAGTGAGGGACCATTTTTGCCTCTTCCCCATTCTTTTTGTTTAAACCCATGAACCACCCCTCCCTTTCCCACGGTTTCTAGCTCCAAACCACCTCCCTAGTACACTTCCCAGCTCACCCATACCCTTTCCCCACAACCCATTACCCCTATAACCCTTCCCACTTGGAAATCACACAACCCGAAGACCTTCAATGGTGAGATTGAGCCAGCAGTAACACAACTTGCAAGCAAGGGCTAGGATTGCTTTGTACACTCACAACAAACACAACCCAAGTCCAAGAGAAGGCTGAGAGCTTCTATAAAAGAGAAGAGAACAAGCCGAGTTCAACACACCCTGTTTTTACTTTTCTTAGTGTAAAATTTAATTAAGTTTGCTTTAAAAGTATTGTATTCAGTTTATTTAAAGCTTATGTTGTAATACTTTCAGTTTTAATAAAAGTTAAGAGTGTTTGTGAAATTACTATTGTCAAAATTTCAAGTATAATTTAAGTTGTTTAAATCTCTTAAATAATGTTGTTTAAGTTTGTTATTAACTGTCTTTAGTTTTCATAAGATTTAGTTAAGATAATCTTACTTAATTTTCCAATTCTGTCATAATAGTAGTTAAAGCCTAGTTTTTAAGTAAGTAGCTTCTTTTTCCAAATAAGCTACTAATTTTACAGCTCAAATAGCTTCATTAGTTTAATATTAGTAGAAGTAGATAAAGAGTTTAGGTTGTTTTAGCTTTTATATAGATTTTAGGTGCATTTTGTTTTTGACAGTCAAAATAAGGTAGTGTTTGGATTAGGACATATTTGACTCTTAAAGTCAAATTCACTTTGTCAAATTCTTTCCTTCAGCTGAGATGGATCATATTTTTAAGTTTTAAAAAGCTTTTAGCACTTAGTTAGTAAGATTCAATAGTTTAGAGCTTATAAGTCTTGTGCCAGCACCAGGGCATATTTCAGTCAATGGACTTTTAGATTTTAGGGTAATAAAAGTATTTTAGAGGCCAAGGTTGTTCTTAGCACACTAGGGATCATTGAGTAAAGTGTTAAACTCAAAATTTTAGGCTGCATCTTTGTGCAAAGCCAATTGCACCAGCATGCCAATTGCATCAGCAAACACACAACATATCAGCATAGTTTTTGCCATTTTTCACTATTGAATTTTCTCATTTCCTTGTAAAGTTTTATAAAACCTTTTATCTAGGTTGATTTTAGTAAACTAGGTTAGCTTATCTTCAAAATCTCAGCTTATAAAGTTTGATAATAAGCTTCTTAGCTTATGTGAAAAAAGCCCAAAACAGTTTAAGTTAAAACTTGCACTTTTTCATCTTAATTTTCTTTCTAGTTTTGTTAAGCATAGGTAAATTTTAGCTTAAATCCATTTAGTACACATCTTAGGCATTAATAAGCATCTTTTAGTTTCAGCTTTTATCAAGTATTAAGCTCTAAATAAGCAAAAATCCAAAAGGGTAGGCAAATAAGCACTTTCTGTGACAGAAATCTATTTGCTTATTTTCTAGCTTATTCTTTGGTCTAAAGTCCAAAGTGTCTTTATTAAAGTTGTTAAAAATAAGCTGTTCTATAACTTTGTAGTTTTAAGTTTTGTCTGAAAAGCACTTTTTAAATAAGCAAAATAAGCTGATAGCGTAGGGTCTATTTGGTACTTTTCTTAAAGTTTAGGGTTATTCGTTTCTTCTATAGTGTAAATTTTCAAATATTCGCCCGCCTACCCTATTGTTTCATTTCTAACAGTTTCTACCCTGTCTTTCTTAGTTAAATAAAAAAGTTAATATTTTTGTTTTTAGTTTTATTAATTAGGGTTTATAATTTTAATTAAGCAAATTAGGGTTCAATTAGCCAATAGAAATTGGGGCTTTTTGTTCCATAATTTTTCTGCACCTTTGTAGTTTATAAAAACCATTTTTCTATATTTTTCTTATTAAAGTTGTATTTTCTAGAAATTTAAATAGATTTTAGTTATTACTTTTTCTTATAAAAATCATAAAAAATAGAAAAATAGTTGAAAAATTAAAATTCTTTTTGCATTAATTTTCATTTTAAATCTAGTATTTTTGAAAAATAAAAGAAAAATTTTAGTGTTAATTTTTAGAAAAAGTTTATTTTTGTTAATTAATTAAATCTTAGAAAAATCATAAAAAATTCAAAAATTAATAAAAAAATATTTTTCTTTTTTATAAAATTTTCTTTTGTCATTTAGTGTCTAGGAAAAATATAACATTTAGTATAGGTTTAATTTTTCTTAAATTTCAGTCTTAGACCCGTTTTACCGAGTGCGTTTTACCGTTTCTTTTCGTTTTACATTCAAACGACCTCCGTTTTAGTTCTAGTTTTCTTTATTTTTCAAATTAAGTTAATTAGAATTTAATTTTGATTTTTAATTTAATTTAGCATTTATTTTCTTAATTTTTAGTATTTAGGTTTCCCGATACCTGATTCTGTTCCCCGTATTTAATTTAGATTTAATTTTAGGATTTCCCAATAATTAATTATGCTTCCCGTAGTTTAAGTTCTATCCATATTAACTAATTTTGTTTCCCGTAGTTTTTAAGATCCCCATTTCCTATATCTGTTTCCCGTAGATTAAATTAGGTTTTATTTAATTAATTTTAGTTGTAATTATATCAGTGTTTCCATCATATCTAAATATTCTCCATCATTCAATTTCTCATCAAACCAGGATTACTTTCAATTGCAGCCTCGTTGGGACATACGACCCGGGAATATCTCTTCCGGAATCTTTTTATCAAACGCATCCTACGTCTATGGTTGATTATGACGATGAGTACCAGCAGGATGATGTTCAAACCAATTCTGAAGATCCTCGAGCCTCTGGAATGTTGTTACTTGCTCGAGCCATTACTCAAAATTTCTCTAATCCAATAAATAATCGCCTTCATACTTCATCCAACACCAGAAACTAAGCAATCATTCAAGGAGATAGGGTGAATATTCAAAGCAAGAACCCTGGTAATACTGAAAGAAATACTGGACGAGCTTATGTTCAAGGGGAAGTTGTTGAGGGATCCAATGCTCAAAATGAGACCGTAAATGTTCAAAGGACTCTTTGAACTTCGTCTTTAGGAAATACTTCAACTATTCAATGCTACAACTATAGTGGGAAAGGATATTATGCTAGGAATTATCCAAAGCCAAGAGTTTGGAATTCGAAATACTTCATGGAACAAATGTTGCTGGCAAAATAGGATGAAGCTGGAGTACTTCTTACCGATGAACAGAATGATTTTCTATTTGCTGATGCTTCAAGGATGGAAGAAATTGAAGAACTCAGTGCAAACATATGCTTAATGGCTAGAATTCAACCAGCCAATAATACTTCTGATGCTGGGCCAAGCTATGATTATGCATTTATAAGTGAGGTACATTCTTCATCCATCAATGAGAATAAAGAACAAATGTATCCAATTCATACTAAAATTATTAACAGTACCATTGGTGATGATTAAGTTGATAGCAATATTATATTTGACGAACCCAAAGGAAATGTTAATAGTGGTAGTGTTGAAAAAGATACACATGTTCCTGACCTATATGCGTTAGAGCAACTAGCTAGAAATGCATATAAGGAAGCTGAGAAACAACAATTATTTGCTCAAAAAGTCCAACAACAAAACACGACTTTGACTAGTCAGCTTGAGTTGTATAAGGAAAGGGTTCGGGTTTTGGAAAACATCAAAGGGGATAACAATTATCTCAACGAATTTCTTGAGGCTGATAGACAAGCAAAACATTTTAATCAACAAGCTCAATCTCAATTTGTTCGTGATCGAGATATCATTCGAGATCTAGAAAAACAACGAGATAAATTAGATTTAGCTGTCAATGATTACAAACGGAAAAATGAGGAACTTCAAAAGACTCATTTAATTTTAAAAAGACAAATGAGTGAAAATGAGGATCGTTATCATGACACTATTCTAGATCTCGAGGCCAAACTTAAAAAGAATGTTGATCTAATATTGAAACTTGGCAATTCCTTACAAGGAATGTTTATGCTTGGACCAAAGCCATTGTCTGTGTATGATTCACAATTAAAACATGGTTTGGGGTACCCGAATCCTTATACACTCAAGCAAGCAATTTCTCAATGTCCAAAGTTATATCTTGCCTCTAGTTTGAGTAATTCAGAAATTCCTTTGAATGTTAGAGATACTGAGGACACTCTTGATGATGCTTCCAAAAGCCAACAAAAAATGAAAGAAAAAATGAATGATCCAATTGCTGTTGCAAACAAACAGAATTGTTGGACAATTGATTACAAACAAATAAATGCTCTTTATAAAGACTTTGTTCCTCAAAAAGAACTTTCTGCTGAGCAAAAATATTTTCCATCTTCTTTTATTCCTTCTGACAAGACTCCAAATGCAACTTCTTCTGTCCCGGCATCAATGCCGAGTGAGTCACCTTTGATCATACAATTGGATAAAATAAAAAGTTGTTTTCAAAAGTTGTCTAAGTTAATTCAAAAGAATTGTAAAAGAGCAAGTATGATGTTGACACTAAAAAGTTGGTTCATCGGTTGACACTAAAAAGTCTCATGAGGACCCCCGCAGTTTTCACAATAAGGAAATTGTTGTGATGTTTGTGGAAAATTATTATCAAAGTTTTGATTGAAACACAGGTCCTGATTGCAGACAAACGGAACTTGAGGTGGACAATCGTAACCATAATGAGCATCGTTTCCACATAACTCACAAATATGATGTTGACAAAATAAATTGTCTAACGGATCTCCACTTCCGAAACAGCCACGTCGGTTGTATGAGGACATTAGAATTAAACAAATAGAAGGGTAAGAGAAAGAATTAAACAGATTAGAGGTTACGGAGAATATTTTTGGATTTTTATGAAAGATAAATATAAAAGAAAAATATTTTTGGGACCGAAAGTCAAAGGTGCGCGGTAGCTCTCTAGAAAACGCACAAAGAAGCGGAGGAGCGGGTAAGCGCGAAGTGTTTTAAAAACCTTCTCTTTACGGGTCGAAGTTTGCAGGATCAACCCTCCTTATACCTCTCTTTTAGTTTGTTAACTAAAGATGAGCCGAATTCACAAGTGACACAATGATCGTTTTTGTTGGTTTTTTAATTTTTTTGGTATTTTTGATTACTTGAAAATATTCACAATTGAAAGCGATAACTTCACGAGGAAGGGTCTTCAAACACTAATCTTCGAACGAAACACGATAGTCGTAACACACCTCCTCGGCAACAACGCCAAAAATTGATTTGAGTTCTTTAGTATATATATATATATATAACTAAATATCAAATAAAAGGAGAGTAAGTATTCCGTAAGGTTTTTAAGAAGGAAAATTGCTTTTAACTAAAGCAAAATTCAAAACCTTCCCGAGTCGTATCCCGACGAGGTGCGAATTGAAAATCGAGGCTAAGTTTGTGATCGCGTGTTTGAATTATTTCAAATATTATAATTGGATTCTATTTCTAATAATGAAAACATAAAAACACGTAAAAGCAAGTGAAAACAAGTAAACAATTAAAGCATTTTAAAAATAAAGCACGAAAACATTAACGAGAAATTAAAAACGCGACATTTAAGCAAGTAAATCAAATTTAAGCCCTACAAATGCAAATTTAATTTTTATAAATCCTAAATGACTAAAAATAATTTTCAGAAAAAGAATTATATTTTTTTGACTTTTATTTTATTTGTTATGAATTAAAAACTATTTTAATCTAGGAAATTAATTAAAAATACTAAACTAATTTATAAAAATCTGGAAAAATTACTAAAAGTACTTTAAGCTATGTAGAATCTAATAAAAATAAGAACTGGAAAGTAGGATGAAGAAATAAGCTGTTAAAAAGCAGTTAAGATGGAATAAGCAAAACTAAAAATGTGTATAAGATTAAACTGGCCCAAGGGTCTAACAGAAAAGACCCAAGGGCGCAGTTGGTTGTGGTGTGTGTGTTAAAAGTGTATGCTATAGAAGGGGGAGGTCACAGGTTCGAAACCTGTGGCCACCCTTTTTGACAAAACAATTTTTTTATTTTCTTTTTGAAAAGCTAAATAATAAGCTAAACTAAGCACTTTTAATAAATGGACTTTATGCTAAAACTTACTTATAAGCCAGAATAAGCACAAACTAAATTGACAGTTTGGGTTCAAAACTAAATGAAGTTTAAGCTTAACTGATTGGAATTTTTAAGACTCACTAAGCATTTAGAAAACAAATAAGCTAGAAAAAGATCATGTCCTAGTCCTAATAAGCACTAAAGATTAAAGATAAGCAAATATAATAAGCTAGAAGGCAGTAAAAAGCACTTAAGGACAGTATGACTCAAAAACAGTTTTAAGGACTTTTATCAAAACTTAAGCTAAAATTTTAAGACTGATAAGCACATGTAATAAGCTAAAAGGAAAAAACAGATCAAGAACTAAACTTATATAACACAAATAAGCTGAATTAAAGAAAATTAGCCAAAAGATTAAGCTAGAAAAAGGAAATGAAACTGGTAGTTTAAACTATTCTTTTTGGTCCTTTTTAGACACTTTTGAAGACAAAGTTTTAGCTTAAATCCTAGAATCAATAAACTAGAAATTAAAAACAGTTGAAGATCATGACTTATTAAACACCAAAAAACTAAAATTAAGCTAAATCAAACACTTAAAAAGATAAAATCCTAGGCTCAATCAAACTGCATTCACTTATGACTTTTTAAGCTAAAATAAACTTTTCTATGACTCTAAAATAACTCATAGCAGGCTATAAACTTAAAACAGATGAGTAATGATACCAACTAAACTCTTATGGACACAAAAATACTACCCCTTAAGCATTAGAATATAAATCCAAGAATCAAACAGTAAAGAACAATTTAGGCATTAACAGATTTGAGCTATTGACAAAACTACTTCAAAACTAAGCAAGACTATATTCTAGCTTATGAAAACTTCCATTAAGACCTTAAGTGAGCTTATTGAATCTGGCTCAATGACAAAAAGTGACACAAACAGTTTTCATAAGGTAAAACCTGTTTGTGCCAAACACCCCTTTAAAAACATAAAACTACTTTTATGATAGAAACAATTAATAAAATGCTATAAACTAGATCAAATAAGTAACATTAAGTCATAATAAGCAATTTTAAAGCAGAATAAGCACAATTTAGCAAGATAATAAGCAAAATAGAATTTTAAGCTAAAAAGTGAACAATGAACATACCTTTGCCCTAAGCTCTAAAAAACAGAATTGTAGAAACATGAAGTTTATTAAAACTTGAAAAATTACATTACAACTTGAAAGGAAATTACATTAAGCATTAAAACAAGTAGAAAATGAGTTGAAAATTACAAATTTAGCTAGATAAAAACTACTCCTACCCTACTCCTACTCCTAGATGCCCTTTCTCTGTGTGATTGAACTTCCTTTTATAGATCAGGGGAGAAGAATCCAAAAGCAATAGTAGCATCTATAAGCTCAAATCCAAGCCCTTGATCCGTCTTCAATCGTAGATTCACCATTAGATCAACACCACATCCCATCTTCCAATCATAGACCTTGGGATTGCCAGCGTGGCATAAGTGGGTGTCAGAGGTTGTCAGGTTCATCTAGAAACAAAGGAGTGTGTATGTGAGTGGGTGGAACTTTTACCCAGTGATGAAAATGGTGGTAAATGGGAGGGAAGGGACGGTCTATAGTAAATTTGACCCGTCCCTTCTACAAGTTTGACCTGGACTAAGGGTTTTAGATTTGGGCTTTGTGTTATTATTTTGGGCCAGGTTAAAAGGTTATAAGTTTAAAGGATTAACGAAAGTTAGTCCCCAAGGACTAACTTTGTAATAGTTTTAGGGTATTTTAGGGTTAAAGGATTAACGGGATTGGATTTGGTTAAGACTTAAGATAAATTCGCCTTCGGCTTTGATTTCTCGTACTCTTTCCATTCCCGTGCTAGGTTTTGTTTGTTTTACTTCATTTTTACCCTTTTGTGCAATATTCGTTACCTGCCATAGAAAAAAACACAATCATAATATAAACGAATACAATGCAATTTTTCTGTATTTGGTATGGGTCATTATTGGTCTTTTTTAGCTGTTTATTAGGTAAAAGGTATGTGTATTTAAGCACATACCAAAAATCTCCCATACTAAGCTATTGTCGTGTCCTCACGCAATGTCATAAATATAAACTTAGAAAACCAAAAAATTTCAACCCCGCAGACTAATTACTTAGAAAAGTAGCTAAGTGTTACGAGACTAATGTTTTTAAAGAAATCACTAGTTTTTGAAAGCCCCCCTTTAACCATTATTATGCAAATTATTATTTAATCATACATATCAATAACTTTCCACGAACAAGAACAATAAAAGAAATAAATTCATCGTCGTTGATTTTTCACTCGCGCCCTCAAACCAACTTAAAACAAAACATTTGTTAAATACAAGTAAGATGCCTAACACTACTAATAAATGCTAAACTGTAGATCATAGCTACTTCCGCTCTCTTATTCCTAAATCCCTGCTAAAGATTTATAACATTATTATTTGTGACAAAATAACTTATTGTCTATTCACATAAAGTAAACCCTTTTTAGACCACAATTAGTTTGAAATCCTTTCCTCAAGAGACCATATGGTGATAATAAGGTCCACATTAAAGGTTCTAATTCGCATGATTTAGGGGTTTATCCTTTTTAATTTCATACGATAAAAAAACAACTCAACTACAGTCCAGAGATGGAGGCTTTAATTTAGAAAACCCTGGATTCGAAATTTGGCTTATTCATGTTATTATTATTGCAAATTATTAACCGATCGTCTTTAAAAACAATTTCCATATCGTATGCGAGCCGACCATGGTCCAAGAGTCTTATTTGCGACCGTCGTGATTCTTACCTTAGAAGGTTTGCAAACATAACATCGGTTTGAGACGGCAAGATGCAGCAAACTTTATCAGTCTCTGCGGATTATTACTATGTGCCTTTATTTAGAAACGCAATGGGGATATAAAAAAGACATCGGTGTGAGCCGGCAAGATGCATAAAACTTTATCAGCCCATAGTTTTATATAATTACTACCTCCACACCTTTAAAACGACTAACACATTTGTTATAGCCGGCAAGAGGTGAGTGGTCTTATTTCAACTTCGGATTTATTACATAACTTTATTATAGCCGACAAGAGACAGTAGCCTATTTCCCCGCAACACTGACAAAACATCGATGTGTACCTTACTTTCACCAGAAGGAATCTCTACGAAGTGATTTAAACTAAGAATCGCAAAAACCTAAAGTAACTTTATTTATTCAACAATTATAAAGCGTTTTTTAAGCTGATGGGAGCAAAAAGCCACAATTAACCTCTATGAGCTCTAAAGAGATCCAACTACTCCGTGTTTAGCATCTAACTTATATAAAACTCTATCATTTCTCATTTTTTTTCTAATTTAAAATCTTTAAAAAGATCCACGAATGCTTAGTCTAATAAAACAAGCTTTGCATATTTAAAGTCCATCATGGAAACTTGCAAACTCTCGAGTTTTTAAAGCTAGAATTCGCGTTTTAAAGCTTCTTGTATAAAAGACTAGAAAAAGCTTAATTTTATGTAAGTTAAGGGGCAAGCTAGAGCGTAACATTCTCGATCAAGTCAAAATGTATTCCTTAAAAAGACAAAACATCGTGTCTAAACACTTATTCTATAAAAAAAATTTAAAATTTTGGCATATTTTTGCTATTTTTTGTGGAAAAATGGGGTTACGTGAAGACAAGGCAAATACAAGTAAGATCGAATCGAAAGATCCCCCCATACTAGAACTACACATTGTCCTCAATGTGAGACTGTCACCTTCATACTAATTTCAATGCATAATCCAAATATTAAGGGGTCTCTACGCAAATCTAAAGCTGTTTACTAATTATGCTAATAGATAAACGTTAAATCAATAAGATATAGGATATCGGATTCCCATATATAAGCATGCGAAGGATTGAAGATCGAGTGGATGATGGACAAAACCACGAGCACGAGAGTCTTCAAAATCTGGGACATAAAACACAAAACACGAAACACGAGAAAGGAAGAGGCAAGCCTCCTCACATCACACTTATTCATAAATTTTATACTAATATACTACTACTAAGGATAAGCATGGGTTGCCACCCACGAAGTGCTTGTTTTTGTTTACCGAGTCTTGAGCCTGACTCGATCCCCCATACTTGAGCTGGTCAAAGAGGATAGAAATGGAGAAACAGGACCTCCAAGAAAGAAATGTCCCCTCTAGACATCATCATCGGGCTTTCAAAAAAATCAGAAGTGAATTTGCCCCGATGAGATAAGAGAGGAGAAGAAAGAATACCAGGATTGAAAACTTTGTCCTCATTTTCGGATGAAAATGAAAGCAAAGTATCAATAACTGGACAAAGGGTGGGTTGGGTGGGTAAAAGTTTAGGCATAAGAACATAATGTTTAGAAATATCCTCCACCACTTTAGCAGTCAAAACACCCGTATCGGGCTCAAAATCAAAGAAAATTCCATCATCCGGTGGTTTCGCAGGAGGACGAGGGGATGACGGAACATCATAATGATCAAAGTGAAATGACTCAGTATCGGGAAGGGAAAGGGAATCATTGCTAAGCAATTATTCAAGAAAAAGAATATCCCCTTCCGAGTCATAGTCTTCATTCTCAATACCCGGTGGTATCGAGTCATCCGGATTAAGAAATAAATCGATCTCCTCCATAAGAGAGTCAATATCCTCCATGGGGATAGGAGATGGGGAGAAAGATTCAATTGTAGCATTAGAAATTTCAGAATTAGATTCTTCCGAAGGTCGAGGAGATGAATTATCATACAATAATTCCTTAATAAGATGAATTTCTTCTTCAGGATCCAAATCGGCTTCTTTAATTCCCGGTGGAATTAAATTGATATGAGTGAGTTCACCAGAGAACTCCTCGAGAATATAATCAATCTTCGGTTAAGAAACCGTCGAAATATCTCGATTAAGTAAAGATTCTATAAGATTAGACTTGGTATTAAAATGATGCGGATCTATCTTACTAGAAATGATCTCTTCATCAAAAAGAGGGCTCAAATAAATTTTGAAATTTTCTTTCGGAATGTCCTTATCAGAAAATGACTCGTCGTCACAAGAGGAAAAATCGTCGCCAGAATCGAAAAGAGGATTAGAGAAAGTCGTAAAATCATCACAAACTGGCACATCACACTCACTTTCATTGTCGGAAAAATCCTCGGACTCACTTGGGATTGGGACAAGGTTCTCAACACTAGACTTTATTAATTTGTCCGATTCCGTTTCCAGAATAGTGCTAAGATGCTCGTCCCCTATACTTAGAGAGTTATCGGGTTCCTCAATTAGTAAATCGAGTGTGATTGCATCAAACGAAGTCCTTTCAAGAATTTGTTGAATTCTTTTAACTTCATCTGGAAAAAGTTCCTCGTCATCATCACCATCATAGAAAATGTCGTGATTATGATAGATACGTCGCGTAAGCTCGGAAGGATTAGTAATAATAGTAGCACTTTTAGTCAAATGAATAGTATAAGTAGTAGACGGAGTGCTAATATTATCATAGTCAGCATTGTAAAAATATGAGACGGGTGAAGGCTCGAAAGGATTAGCTGCCTGTTCTTCAGCTAACAATTCTTGTTTTTCCTCAACTGCCTGCTCTTGTAAAAGAATAGCCTCCTGCTCACGTCGTTGACTCATTATTTCACAATAGGATTGCATCATTGTTTTTAATTTAGGAGGTTGATGAACGTCGGAATACTGCGAGGGTTGGAATTGGTCAAAACCGGAAGAATTAGAATTATAGAAATTTTGGTTCATCGGTTGATACTGAAAAGTCTCATGAGGAACCCCGAAGTTTTCACAACGAGGAAATTGTTGTGAAGTTTGTGGAAAATTATTATCAAAGTTTTGATTGAAACACAGGTCCTGATTGTAGACAAACGGAACTTGAGGTAGACAATCGTAACCATAATGAGCATCGTTTCCACATAACTCACAAGTATTCTGTTGACAAAATAAATTGTCTAACGGATCTCCACTTCCGAAACAACCACGTCGGTTGTATGACGACATTAGAATTAAACAAATAGAAGGGTAAGAGAAAGAATTAAACGGATTAGAGGTTATGGAGAATATTTTTGGATTTTTATGAAAGATAAATATAAAAGAAAAATATTTTTGGGACAAAGAAGCGGAGGAGCGGGTAAGCGCGAAGCATTTTAAAAACCTTTTCCTTTTGGGTCGAAGTTTGCAGGATCGACCCTCCTTATACCTCTCTTTTAGTTTTTTTAACTAAAGATGAGCCAAAACGACAATTAACAATCGGTAATTTTTAATATTAAAAGAAAATAAAAATAGAAGTGTAAAATATTTTTGTATTTTTATATTTTTATAATAAGAAAATATTCACAAT